>JBCNJP010000003.1:1863781-1887327 GCA_039602395.1 Deinandra increscens subsp. villosa | reverse complement strand
GTCGGATCTGAAATGATAGTGATCCAGCGATGAAGGTTGGGGATGGCAGTGACTAAATGTTTCTGGTCATGAAAATGGTGGATTTACAAAGAAGGCGACCAACGACGAAACCCTAGATAGACGTATGTCATTGAAGTAATTCTTCTAACTCACGTGCGGCTCTTAAACATCTTCTAAGATTAGTCTTTAACCAATAATGAGCAACGATTCTAAACAACTATGCAGTGGAATTACAAGACTCGTAATCAAGTAAAATTTATATATTACAAGAGAACGTTTACAGGAGAACTTTAAAGCCTTTACAAGGTGGTTTGATGAGTTTAAGAGGTGAAGAGCTCAAATGAGGAGCTCTCCTATTTATAAATGTTAGCCGGGTTTTCTAGCAAGTTCTAGAATATTCCATCTAGAGAATTCTTAACTAAATAACTACTAGATTATTCTAGATGTCTCTACTCGCCTCCTAACTAGATAAACCTAGATATTTCCATGGATATCCCATGGAAAATGTAGCTTGATCAATCTAGTAAATTCTAGAAGTTTTTCGTAGCCATGATCCATCAAGAATCCTTTAGAAACATCTTGAAAATACTCAACTTTACACGCGTACTTACTTACTTACTTACTTACCACACATACCTCTTTCTTCATATTCCTCAACATTTTCCCGGTTTTTCCTCTTTTATTTACACAATCTAAATCGCCACTAAGAAAACAACAGCTACAGATCCAGAGATGGCTTTGTTAAAGGTAGCATAGCTCCGCGGTGAGGTGATAGGAGATCCTTCTGGAGCGTACATAGGAGATAGACGAAGACGATTCCAAAGAAAAACCAGTAGCAAGAGAGAAGTATCAAGAACACACTCTGCAGCTGTTTATCTCAAAACTACTTTACGCCAAACAACAAAAGGTTTTAGATTAAAAAAAAACGGTTCTTTTCTAAGTGGTTCTCTTTTAGAAACTCTAAAGGCTGTTTGTTTTTTGAAAAACGTCTTAATGGCCTCTTAGCTCTGATTCGCTAACATGTTTTAAAAAAAAAACACGGTTTGTTTTTAACAATCAAAAAGAGATGAAAACATCTCTTAAACCCTAAAAAAAAATTTAGAAACAGCGGCCAACACTCAAACCTCCGCCCCTGTTTTCTCCTCCATCAATCGCCGGCCAGCTCGCCTCCGACGAACGCCGCGTCTCAGGTACATATCTCCTCATTCTTCTTCTGCTTCCGATTTCGCTAGCTTCCTCTGATTTCTTGAATCTAATACAAAACCAAACGCCTCTGAATCTGATACAAAACCAAACGAGTCTCTTGTTGTTCCAGGTGCATCGTTTTTTTGATTCATACGTATGAATCAAACTATTTTCTGCTACAAAACGATTTTCATTCCATAAACCGTTTGTTTTTAAACGATTTTGCTGCCAATTTTGTTCTACTCCCGATTTTGCTGCCAATTTTGTTCTACTCCCGATTTTGCTGCTACAAAACGATTTTGAGATTCATGGAAGTTGTGTTAATGTTTGAATCTGATGGAAGTTGTGTTGCTACAAACGATTTTGAAACTGCTAAAAACGCCTAACTAATATGATTTACAAACACGTAATAAAGGATGGCATTTTTGTTTCTGTTCCTGCTTGATTACTTGGACTCTTGATAAAAACACAATGAGCAATCTTTAAATGTGTGCCTTTCATTGACCTGTTATAATTGGCAGTTGAAGATTTAGTTATTTCGTAAAACAAGTGTGGTTTCTGACATAGGAATAACAATTTACTTTCTGAACTAATATTGGTTTTCCAAGACTTTATTAAGTAAGATGGTTGTTAAATCAAATAAGCAAACCAACAGAACTTGTTAACTGTTTTTTTTATTAGGTTTAGGTTTAAGAAATTGTTGAATACATAAAAGTTGTTAATCAGTTACCAACTAACTAAAAGTCTAAAACCTAAGTTAACCTGGTAAAACATTAAAGATCTTCCCAACAATCTACTTGAACTTACTTAACTATTTATAAATCACATTTTTTAATCAATTTCTGATATTACGTATATTACATTTCACCTAAAATTTTATTTTTGGCTCTGCTTGTTACTGATATAAATGAATATTGTTGTATGCATATTGATATTTTAAGATAGCTTGAATTCTTCACTCACTTTCGAACTTTGGTTCATGATTTTTTTCTTTCATATGTAAGCTCGATGCAAATTTTGTTAAATATCCAATTATGATTTTTAACTGATGATATATAGATCTAATCTATTTAATTGAGCTTGACTAATTGAGAATATTTGATCATTTAGGTTTTTAGGTTTTGAGCTAAGCAAAGGAAATTAGTGTAATGGCTGAAGAACTTCAAATGCAAGAAGCCGGACATGATGACCCAAGGAAGAGAAAAATAGGGCACAAGAAAGGTAAAGGGAGGAAGAAAATGAAAGTGTTTCAGGGCAGCGGACAAAAGGCTAAAATGGATGGAAAAACAAAAAAGCTTTTCAGGAAAAAAGCAAGAGACTATAATTCAGATGATAGTGACGATGATGATAATGATATAGATGAAAAGCCAGTGAAGTTTGAAAAGAAGGAATTGCAAATTGAAAATAAGGAGGATGATGAAAAATCTTCAGATGAAGAAATGGACGACGATGATGACAACGATGATGTGTCTGACCATGAAGATGAGATAACCGAGCATGGGATTATGAAATTTTCGGAAGGAAGCACGTCTTTCAAAAAAGCATTTAAGAAAATCGTGAAGAGAACCGGAACAGATGATGTGCTGGTAATATATATTAGATTTTTAACATGTTTATTTATTTGAATTTTTATTAAGTTGGATAATTTCTTTATGAGTTTTGTTGTTGCTGCGACAGGGTCCTGTATTATCTGCTTACAAGAATCTTGTAGTAAAAAAGCTTGCTGAAGAAGCTACTGAAAAGAAAGTCAAGGGGGATGCTAAAAAAGAAAAAACTTTGGTAAATAGTTTTTTTATTTTTTTTTAACGAATGTGTATGCATTTAGATTTTTTACTAACCATATGCAATGGAATTTGTTTGGATATATAGTTAAGAGAGAAAGGACATGTAAAGCCTGATGCTTTTTCAGTCTCACACGAAAAACTACTCATAGGAGTTGCTACGAAAGGAGGTAAAGCCATACTTCTTTACTTAATTTGTTTCTTTATGTTGAAATTTGAAACTTTTGCATTATTGGCATCTTCAAACTAATCTTCTTTACATTTTTTCATGTGTTGGCGGAACTTTCAGTGGTGAAGTTATTTAATGCTGTGAGTTACCATTTTGTGCTATTTGGACCCATTTACTTATAAGCCAGGGTTGGATTGGGTTGATTTTAAATCCCTAATAGGTCAAATGGGTTAAGCTAAAATTTTGAAAGTTACATGTTTTGACCTCGACCCATTTGACCCATTATTCGACCTGCCTGACTTGCCCGTTTTGCCACCTCAGCTATATTTTGAACGTCATCTTGAATGTCATCTGGCTGTTTATAGGTTAACAAAGCTCAGAGTTCACAGAAAGGTTTAAATCCATTAAGGTCTAAAGATGCTAAAGGTATGGAACTGAATGCTTAATTTCTCTTCTTTTAGCTTCAATCTTAACAAAGAGGGTTTGACTTTTTCGATGAATTTTCAGTTATTCAAAAGCGGAGGAAAGAAGCTTTCTTTTCTGAGCTGGGAAAACCGTCATCTGGCACAAGTGCAGGTGATGAAGAAGGTCCTGCGTGGGCTCCTTTACGAGATAACTATATGCTGACCACATCTAAACTGAAGGATTGGGATAAAACAGCTGTAAGTTCTTTTTCTCTTTTTGTGTTACTCTTGCATTTCCTGTAATCACAAATATCTAACTCAACCTTCAAAAGGGAAAGTAAAAGAATCTTGTATACATAATTGAAAATCAGTGATTAATCTGTACAGTAATAATTGGTCCGTAGGATATTAACAGTTGGTTACAAAATGGATGGCTTGGTAATGGGTTGAAATTAGGGCTGTAAACGAACCGAACACTTAGTCAACAGTTGGTGAATCGTTCGGCTGGAAGTTTGTTTAATAAATGAACGGACATGAACACGAAATTATGTTCGTTTACTTAAACAAACAACACATGAACAAAGGCCTTGTTTGTTCATTTGTGTTCATGAACGTTCGGCAATATGTTCTTTTATGTTCGGTTGCAATTTTACCATTTAAAATTACATCTTTGTGGTATTATTATGGGATAATTATGTTTATGATTATTATTTCTAAGTTGTGATTTGTTTTGGATAATAATTATATTTATAATTTTTTATGTTATGTGCTAAAAAATATATATTTATTTAAGGTGATAACGTATGATGTTTGGAATTAAGAATGTTGATTTTTATTTTTTTGAAATAACATGTTCGTTTGCGTTCGTGAACAAGTTCGATTTCTTAATAAACGAACACGAATTTTCGTTCATTATGTGTTCGTGAACACATTCAATGCTCAACAAATGCACATGAACAAGATTTGGTTCGTTTCGTTTACAGCCCTAATTGAAATGCCGAATGCGTAACTTGTTGTACGAGTTGACACATTTCAGGGTCCAAAGATTTAATATATTTTTGGCTTGTCCAAAGATTTATTTTTTGAATAAAATGATTTTGGAAGGTTTAGAGTATTTACTAAATCTCTAAATCTAAACTATGATGGGTGTGTGTAGGATGAACCTGAAGCAACCGATGATTTTGGACGACACGAAGATACCTCATCTGAAGATGATGAATAGTTTGGTCATAGCTAAAATGCTCTATTTTATATTTTGTACTAAAAAGGGGCTGAAACTTGTATTCAAATTTTCAATATATCAAGTTTTTTACCAAAATTTTGGCATGATCATCTGATGACATTTGGTTGATTATATGTAAACCCGAGCAGGTGATTTTGTTTTCTGTGGTTGTGTGTCCACATTCAGTTGATTAAAACCGGGTTTTTTATACACCTCTATCCTCATGTATTATTATATTCTTGTTGGATTGAATTCGGGTATAACTGTTGTATAAGACATGCCAAATGATAGGAGACCAATTAGAGAAGCCCAATATTCAGTTGGGAATATACCAATCATTTTATTATCTTATCTAAAATTTCTTTATGTTTTCTTTACCTTTTATCCTTTTATTTTCTTTTGGAATTTAATTCTTTTAAAATTTAAGTAAGCAGTTTCTAAAATGCTAAATCAAATCTTATATTTAATGATAGTATTTTTCAAAATTTTAAATTTTAAATTATTTTTTTATTATGTATCAAAATAATTTTTTAACATTAATGTGAATTTTTCGTGATTTTCCAATATATTGTCGCGACCTACCTTTTTTAATCTACTTTTCAGTATTCAAAAATACATATATAATCACATCAATGCCACCATTGCAGTGCCCTTTTAACGCATACTTATTTTTATTTGTGTTTTGATATGTGTTGTACTTCAAACTAAACCAGAATTATAATTCTCGTCACAATGAGTGGCTTATATTCTCTACTTAATAAAACTATAATACATCATATATAATAAAAATGTAAAACTTTATTACCTATAAATGCAGTAAGCCTTCTTATTTGTTTTTATTTCCACTTTTTATTTATTTATCACAACGAAGCCTATTGATGTTCGGGTCTGTACGACTATAGATGGGCTTGTGGTGGGCCTGTAGTCTTAGTGTTTTTGGGCCAATCTTGGGCTTTAACAAAGAAAAAAATTGAATTCGTGAGAAATTGCAAAGGGCTGAAGGAGTAGATGGATATATATAAAGCCTGGTTCAAGTTTTGATTTTATAAAAATTTTATTCTATAAAAAATGACAAAAAGTCGACATCATTGCCACCCAATGCAATATATTGTCATAAATATACTAACATGGGTACAAACCTACCCTCCAGAATTTTAATTTGTATCTAGTAGGACACACAATTTGATTCAAACGTTACATTTTTTTATAAAATTACATTATTAATATTATTTTGGAGGTAGGATAGGTGCGCGATGTCCTAACCCATCGTGACCAAACATCGCCGTTCCAAAAAAAAAAAAAATTTGGCCAGAGTAGACCGACCGAATCTGGCCAATGCCCAATCTAAAGATATAACAAGTAGAACAGGACCATAACATTAAAGAACTAAATGCCAACATTCTTTCTTTTAAAGTACATCAATACTTCTGTATTTATAAATGCGTAAAAATTAGAGTTTTTCTTAATCAGAATATCGTTACCGCACATGAACGTGCACATGTGTACCTTCTAGAAAGAAACCATGTTGTTATTCATATTGCACTCTGATTAGTTAAATAGGCACATGTCACAGATGCGTGACAAGTGGTATAACCAGTGGCGAAACTTGACAAAAAATTTAGCGGGTGTGATAAGTCAGAGGACGATTCTCAATATATAAAGAAAATTTTGAAGAAAATTTTGAAAATTAGTACTTATGAACAAAAAAAACAGCAAGGGCAGTCAACCTCCCCCCCCCCCCTCTGAATCTCCACTAAGCCGCGTCCCCTAGGTATAACCGTTTATATTGGGCCCTGGGCAGGACGTGAGTTTGGGCCTGACACATGTGAACTCCTAAGTGTATGGGTTTGACCCAGCCTGAGAAAGGCCCAATTTAAGAATAGATTACCGTTTCTGTCTCATATGTTAAAAAGGGACGAAAAAAATACATGTTTTGTTTAAACTAGGCTAAACTAGTGATAGAATCAAATCATTTTATACGGTTTGAAAAATTGTAGCAAAACCATTTAATACTTGTAAAAAAAAATGTTTAATACCGGTTCGAAAGGGCATGCTAATTTCAGTGTTTTAAAAACCGGTTCGAACCGGCCGGTTCGACCGGTTTGACCGGTGACCGGTCCTCTAGCCGGTTTTTTAAAGGCCGATTTTTTGGCAATAACCGGACCGGGTTAGACCGGCCGGTTTTCCGGTTTTTTAAGGTTCAACAGGTCCGGTTCAACCGGTTTTCTGATTTTTTTTTATTTTTTTTTATTTTTTTTTAATTTTTATTATTTTTTAAAGTTTAAAACTTATATTTTCTTATGAAATACATATTTGATATTATTTTTAAGTGGATTATATTTGTATTTAAACTACTTTTGTTAGGTGTACAAGTTTATTAGCATTTTTATAAAAAAAATATATATAAATCCCCTAACCGGTTCAACCAGCCGGTCTAACCGGTCCGATCGGTCGAACCAGTCCTGGAAGGTTTTCCGGTTTAACTAAAAAACCGGTTTTTAAAACATTGGCTAATTTAAATCAAACCATAAATACCTCATTGGTACAAATTGTTATCTTCTGTTGATAAAAGTGGTGCGACCCTATATGAGATCTCGAAAGATTATCTCAACAGTTAAAATATTTAATGGTTTTGTCTCGTTTTTGCAAATTTTCAATTAAATTTATATTGCTTCATTTATTACATTCATTTTTCTTTTTTCGCAAAATATAGAATATGATGTGTGTATGATCCGACGGTTCCTATGGACCACGAGTATGGCGGGAAGGAGTGACAGGTCAGAGTCACCAGTGATAAAAATCAATGCTTCAGACAAGACAACGTGGTGTCCATCCATTGGTACACGTGTCAGTCCCTTACCAATTTGGAGGTGATGCTTAGTTGTCACAATGCGAATTCGAAAATATAGTCCACTTTTTTATATTCGACCAAATGACGAATGGTAAGTGTGGATGGTTTATAATACATGAACGATAGATTTCTCATTAATAAAATAAATAAAGAACCGCTCATTAATTATTATGTCATGCTCATGCCTCTCAAAATATTACTGACAACCGGCTGAACCGGTCACCTACTCACCCACACTCCATACCCTCATCAATATAAACTGCCGGTCACCCATGCCAATATTACTCTAATTCCACCCCCTTCAAACCACTTCCACTTCATTTCCCAACAATGCCGCCAATCCACCGCCAGATCGTCGACCGGGTCGCCATCGGCCGGTACCAAGATGACGTCACCCACCCCGGCGCCATCAAATGTTTCGTGGCGGAGTTCATAAGCGTCCTCATTTTCGTGTTCGCGGGCCAAGGCTCCGGGATGGCCTACGACAAGATCACCGACGGTGGTCCCACCACCCCGTCGGGGCTGGTCGCCGCCGCGATCGCCCACGGGCTCGGCCTGTTTGTGGCGGTCGCGGTGAGTGCGAACATCTCCGGCGGCCACGTGAACCCGGCGGTCACGTTTGGCGCGTTTGTTGGTGGGAATATAACTTTGCTACGTGCGGTATTTTATATCGTGGCCCAGCTTCTGGGCTCGGTTGTGGCTTGTTTGCTTCTTTGGTTCTCGACTGGCGGTTTGGTATGTTGCCTACTTCTTGTTACAAAAGTCGCTCGCTTATTTAGTTAATTAGATTGTTCTAACTAACTTTTTAACTACCTCGGTTAGTTAATTTATATATCCTTAACAAAAACGTGTATGTAATACCTTGAAAATTAAGGTTGATGGGTACCATAATTATAGGTGGGTAGGTTTGCTCAATGAGCGGAGGAGCTTGAACAAAAAATTAGGGGCGGTCGGACGGACCCAATATATAAACTTTTTTAAGGGAAAAACGGGGGAACCCTGAGAGCTAACTAATTAGCTTCGCCCCAGGGTTTGATATAAATTTTCTTTTGTAGTGTCACTACTATTAATTTGACCAATTTAAAAGTTAAGTTGCCATTAGTTTTTTTTGAACGGCCAACGAATGCCCCGGAAAACCCGGGGACTATTTACACCAGTTGAGTTCATTCCAGGGAAAATCCACCTCCGCGAGCGGCCGGGTGGTAAAACCTGGGAGCTCAGGGATCGAACTTGTGACCTTTCAGCCCCAAGTCTCCCCTCATCGCCATTGCCATTAGTTAATTTGTTAAAAGTTCTGTGTTTTTAGACAAGTTAGAGACTTTAATGTTTATAATCAACTTCATGACAATCTCCTGTAAATTTTACAATTTGAAGGGTTTTAATATTAAGCTAATTAAACTTTCGAAAATAAAAAAAAATAATTACCTTTTTTTATGTCATGTGTTTTATAATTTATATAAACATGAAACAAGAAGTGGGACAAATAATTTATTTGAAAATAACATCAATTTCTCATAATAACATGCAGACTACTACCGGATTCTCGTTAAGTGCGGAATTATCAGTATGGAACGCCTTTGTCTTCGAGATTGTGATGACTTTTGGGCTGGTCTACACAGTCTACGCTACCGCCATTGACCCCAAAAAGGGTGATGTCGGCACAATTGCACCGTTGGCTATTGGTTTAATCGTCGGAGCCAACATTCTAGCCGGTGGTCCGTTTACCGGTGCATCAATGAACCCGGCCGTAGCATTTGGGCCTGCTGTGGTTAGCTTGGACTTTGGGAACCACTGGATTTACTGGGCTGGACCCCTCATTGGTGGTGGGCTAGCTGGCGCCATCTATGAGCTGGTCTTCATTAGCCGCTCTCATGAGCCGTTGCCTGGATCAGACTTTTAATATTTGAGAAAAGACTTTTCTACCCTTGTTAATCTTTAATCATTATTGTGTTGTATCTTCTTCCACTTTGTGAGTTGGTGTTTATGTGTGCTTTGTATTCGCATTGTCTTATATAATTTAAACTTTCTTTTTAAGGCAAAATAGTATTATCTATACTATATTATAATATATTTTTATTTTACGACAAACACACATTAATCTATTTCTAAATTATACTAGAAATAGATTGTCAAGGATTGAATCAATAACATCCACTCTAAAAGACTTACACCTCTACTAATTGGGTTAGTCTCATATCATATTGGCTATATTATTAAACATTTGAGTAGCAAAAACTAGCCATTTATTTTAAAAATTAAGAGTTTAAGCGAAAATCATATTTGTCCATTATATTATTAAATACAAATAAGAATAACTAAATAAGCAATTAATAACAAATTCATTTAAAGGTGTAATTATGTGATAACGTTTAACTAATTTTTAAAAATCATTTTTTATTTTATATAAATAAAAAAATTCATTAAACCATAAATATATAATATTTCATCAATTAATTAATTGTTGAAGCGTTTTACTAGTATGTGTGTTAGTGTGTTGTGTTTCCCGTTGCATAGTATGGACGCCCCACTAGTGGTATCAACTATCAAACGATTAAATAATTTATAAAAACTATTTTATATCAAAAATAATTTGAAACAAAAAAGTTTCCAAACTAAAATTAAATAGGAAATAGTGATAATATTAATATCACAATGCAACTTGGTCCTGCTTCTTTGGGCCCACCTCTAATATCATTTCGTATGGCCCATTCAGTTTTTTTCTCACATGTCATGTTGACAGTTTGGGCCTATGGGTCCTTAAGAGTGTAAGGCCATCACACCGATGACCGATGTACAAAAGTAAATGCAATCATAAATTTGTTCAGTCCGTATCAAATTATTATTAACTAGATTAGAACCCGTGTATTACACGGGCTGAATAATTAAAAATATACATTAGATAACTCTTTTGATTACAAAAATTACATTACATATAAGCGAATGATATACAATTAAAGTATGTGTTTCAAGAACAGAGTACAAACTCATTTCAATCTTGAACTTGAAGAAGAAACATTCTGTACATACTCATTTTCATCTTGTACTTGAAGAAGAAACCTTCCGCCCCATCCGTAGAGTCGTAGCGAAGTCCGTTATTATTTTTAATTCCAATGCCCTATTCATATATCTCACATAGAGAAGAGAGAGGTTAGTTCGAATAAAGTATCCATAAAAATGATTCTTCAAAACAAACCATATACATGTTATTTCTCTCCTGGTGTATGAGTATCAAGCCTGCAAGTCATCCCCTATACACAAACCTATAAGATCACAAATTCTTAATATTAAAGATGGCTAATTCGCCGCGTTTACTTTTAAAACTCACACTTTGATAATATCAAACTCGTCAAATTTTAAAGTTATTTACAATTTTAGAAATAATTTAATCTTGTGTACAAATGTTATGTTCATACATGAAATATATTATATCCTTTGAGTAATTAAATAAAATTTAGTATTTGTTTCAATACAAAAAGTTTATGAGCTTTATAAGGCATAGCCAATTATTCAAAATTCACATTCAAATATAATAGAGTATATAAATATATCAAAATTAAAGATGGGTAAAGGAAAGAATTCGTAGGTTACAAAAAAAGAGAGGCTTCAATAGATGAAAGCAAACATGTTAAAAGCAGAATAATTACTCACATGCTATGTTGACTTATGATGAATCGACGATGAAGACGAATTAGAGAGGCTCATTGAGACAGAAGGGAGAGACAAAAAAGAAGCTAGACGAGTTAGAGAGGTTGAGGAATGAAAGAAAAATTAGGGTTTAGGCAAGACAAGAATGGGCCAGACTTTCGGGTAGAAAGATCTGTATGAGATCCGCATGTTTTTTATCAAAATAAAAGTTGAGCGGGAAACTTATTGTAAGGTTTATTATGGTGATGACACGTGTCCAGAGATGTAATTATTTATTAGAATAGGAAGATTCTTCAAACATTTATTTTCTTACATTTCTATAAACATTCTTGCATATAAAGGGGAGCTTCTTGCGATCAACCTTAGAAAATTACTAATCCAACCCATCTAGCTCGAGATCGGCTTGAAACACGGAATCTGTTTGATTTTCATTTCTCATCGAATCGGTCCTTGAACCATGATCAACTTAGGTGTGGGTATATGTGTCGACACAACTCACAAGAAAACTAATGAACCGACCCCAAACCCAACAAAAACATGCAAACAAAATTGATCAAGTTTTTGGTCCTCATTTTAAACTTTTTTCGGTTTTGATCCGAGACGGTCTAGGCTTTAACCCATGATCACCCGTATTTACGAATCCATAATTACTTTTTTATATTTATTTTTTAATACAATAATAATCTGTTTATTCTTTATATCCAATCAATTACTTACCAAAAAAAATATATTATACCTTACTATAAGAAAACAAACTTTGTAAAATAAATCGTATAAAAGTTAAATAAACTAACGTTTTTAAATAAAAATCCTGATTACTATATAACGAGTTGTTACTCAATCTCGTGTTGTCACGTTAATACTGTAGGTAAACATTCTAACACGTAACTAAATATGGACCCCAACATCTAAAACTTGACCCTACTCCCAAAAACTTTAACCCCAACTGCCTAACACTTAATCCAAAACCATATAGTTTATAAACTTATAAGAATAATATTAGTTTAAATCAAACCTAAAGACTACAAAAGAAATACACCTCACATTTATTTATTAATAAAAAATAAAGAAGAAAATGTAAAAATAAAAAAGAAACTACAAACAAAAGACAAGAAAAATAAGTGTAGAGGAATAGGAGTAGAACCGTACCAACCAAGGCTAGAACCCCGGTTTCACGTGTAGGAAACAAAAGTCTTACTAGCTAAATTGGTGTTACTTTATATCTCAATACCATAAACATTTAAATAAATTTAAGAAACAATGCTTAAAAGGTTTAAAATTTTAATACGTTATTAAAGTACGCCTTAGGAGATACGGGTCTTGCGTAGAAAACTAACACTTTTCACCAGTGTACTAGAATGTAAGTTGTTTCTTTATTCGCTGAAAAATCTATTTAATATGAAAGTATTTAAGAAAAGACAAAAAAGGACCGCAAAAGATTTCATGTTAATAAAATAGAGTCCTTATAAAGACACCCAGGGTTTTTACTAAAAACACCCAAAGCATACGATCGTTTCATCCAAAACGATATGGAAACGATCGTTTCACATGAAACGGCCCCTTGGAATTGTACGTCGACATCAAAAGCTGCAACCCTATCAAATCATGTTTATTCCTTCGATCGTTTTGCATGAAACGACCTCAACTTTGGGCCGTTTTGTAACAAACGATCGTTTCTGGATTTCTTTTGAATTCATTAGATGTGATGTATTATTCTATTTAAATCGTATATATATCGATCGATCGATCGTATATTTTCATATTATCGATCGATCGTCCACTGTTTTATACTACAATCATTTTCTCAATCTATAAGATTCGTAAGAGATGTCGTGGTTCGATGAATTATTTAACGGAGGCAGCGGAGGTGATAGCAACAACCCCGGCGGTTATGATGGAAGTGATAATTATGGAGGTAATTACGGAGGAATTTACGAAGGAGACGCCGGTAGTTATGTCGGTAATTATGCAGGAAATTATTCTGGTAATTACAACAACAACGACGACGACGACGACAATAACAACGGCGGAGACGACAACAACAACAACAACGGCGACGACGAAAACAACCGTGAGTATTATGAAACCGACCAGGTACCACCTATTCATGTTTTTCGTCATTTAATTTTTATGATTTATACATATTATCGGAATCCATGTGTATATTATCACCACTTCCAATTATGATACTTATTTAATAATTTTAGATCTTCGTATAAAAAAAAGAGCTGTTTGACTGGGCCTTTGAACGAGCTTGTCCAAAGGGTTATGTTCTATCAACTAAACGTAGCTCAACGCACGCACTTACGGGAGAGTATACAAAAATCTCGATATGGTGTGATCGTAGTGGCAAATACGTACCAAAGGGTACTCAGCAGAGAAAGACGGGCAGTAAGAAATGTGACTGTCCGTTCTTGCTGAAAGGTACGTACATTAAAATTCTAGCCGGTTGGAAATTAGAGGTGGTCAACCATGAGCATAACCACGAGCCGTCGGAAAATCTGGAAGGCCATGCAAGGGCGATGAGGTTTAACGACGAGGAGGTTGGTAATGTGAGACAGATGAAAAACCAAAAGATCCGGCCTCGTCACATCTTGACGGAAATTAAGAAAAACAACCCCAAGAACCTGTCGAGTAAGCGGACGCTCTATAACATCCTAGCTAAGATTAAAGGCGAAGAAACGATCGGTGATACCCCTATGCAGGTATTCTTCTCCCTGCTTGCTAAAGGTGGTTACATCTACTATGACCGAACGTCCCCGGGGACGAATAGAGTTGATGGCGTGTTCTTTGTCCATAAGCACTCCTACAAGTTGTGGAGGGCGTTCCCGCATTTCCTGGGCATAGACGCCACGTACAACACGAACGTGTACAAGTTTCCATACGTCCAAATGGTCGGCGTGACATCGACCGGAATTTCATTTCTAGTCGCCAGCGCCTTCATAAGCCAAGAGCGTCAGGAAGACTTCACCTGGATGTTGGAACGCCTCAAAGAGACAATTGGAGACCACCGCCTCGAGCCTAACGTAATCATCACCGACAGAGACCTTGCCCTCGTCAAAGCGTGCGGCAATGTTTTTCCCAATGCCACGCGTAACCTGTGCAGATGGCATATAGAGAATAACATCTTTAAAAACTGCAACACAGGGTTTGATAAGGATGGGTGGAAGGGGTTTTTGAAACTGTGGAGCAAACTCATAAACTCCAACACGGTGACAAACTACAACCTTCATTACGACTTACTATATCGAGAACTCGCCCAGCATCACAGAGGTAATGTTTCTCTAACCCCGTTTAGTACTAATATCGTTACATATGCATTAATAACACCATTACATTATTTACTCAGAAGTTCTGTCGTACCTAAACCAGCAATGGCTTGAACCGCACCGGGAGAAGTTTGTGTCCGCCTGGACCGATACGAAACGTAACTTCGGTAACTACACTACAAACCGGGTAGAAAGCCAGCACGCAAGGTTGAAAATGGATCTCGACGACGCGACCAACTGCACGCTGGACCGGTTTGTAACGTGTGTTAACGAAATCGTCGATGGTCAGAAAAATGATATCGGTCGGAGTTTCACAACCAGCAAGATCAAGCGGATGAACGAGCATAACATACCCGTGTTGGCTGATCTCCTATGCGGTATGTCCCACACCGGCCTCAACATCCTTGTTAAGGAGGTCAATCGGATTGAAAAACTCATAAAGTACAATCGAGGTTGTTCTTGTAACGTGTGGACGTCATGCGGTCTTCCTTGTTCATGCAAGTTGGGAAAGTACATACGGTCAGGTTAGGAACAACCATTACTTCGGTTTAGACTTTAACTATTTAAATTGATGTGCTAAATCTCCCAACGTTAAACCATCCAGGTGACAGATATCCTATTGATGAGATAGACCCCTACTGGACGAAGCTTGATGACCATCCATTGATCGTCGGTGCCGGGGAAGCCTACGACGTGGAGCATGAGATGGATCTGGTCAGAAGACATTTACTTGTCCAACCGAAGCCGATTCAGAAAAAATTTATGGATCGGGTGTGGTCGATGCTTAAACCTGAGAAAACCAACAAAGAGGCTCCTGCTAAAAACCAGAAACCTCGAGGACGTCCCCCAAAGGGCAAGAATGTGAATCAGGACACGCCTCCTCGGCACAGCTCCTATGTTCCTAGTGGTTTTGATTATACCGATAGTGACATTGTATCACATCTATTCGCCACCCAGGAATCTGTAGGTCATGGATATACAAACGTTGATCCTCCTCGGCACAGTTCTCACGTTACACCAAACAAGACCCCAAAAAAGACCCCAAAAAAGACCCAGAAGACAAGAAAAGGTAAGGATCCCGAGCAAGAATGGATGCCGGGAGACGAGGAGAGGAACAATGTCGAACGCTTCAGCGGTTGGATACCTGAGACTATGCACAAGTACATTGCAAGCATAACAGACGTGATAGGTGACGGGAACTGTGGTTTCCGTGCTCTTGCTGTTGGATTAGGCCGGAGTCAACATGACTGGCGTACGATCCGCACTGACTTGTTATACGAGTTGGACACGCACAGACGCGAATATATTGTGTCACAGTACGATTGTCAAGAACTAAGAGACAGCCTCATATATGATGATATCGATTTTGCTCCGCAGCAAAAGTGGCTGCAAATGCCAGCATGTGGGGGGCTTTTCGCTAACAGGTATACTTGTGTTCTTGTTTTTCTTGACTTATGTGCCGGTCAAAGTGCCACATTTTTTCCGACAAGGGTGTCCGCCGTAGACGTGGAGATTCACAGATTTATTTCAATTTGTTACGTCAACAACGATCATTATATCAACGTTAAATTGGCAGGGGACTTTCCGTTACCTTTTTTGGCAACTATGTACAAACATAGAGAGGATCTATCTTTAGCAAAAGACTGGGTGATTATATACAAGGAACGTCTAGATAGATATAGAGTCCCAGTCGAGTTCGGGGGCGGGGTTAACCGGAGGACGAGGTGGGTTAACCGGAGGACGAGGTGGGTTAACCGAAGGACGAGGTGGATTCACAGGAGGACGGCGTGGATTCACAATAGGACGATGTTGATTCACCGGAGGACGATGTGGATTCACCGGAGGACGAGGTTGCGGGTATACGCCGTATGGGTTAACACGTTGACGGCGGCTATTGTCTGGAATGAGATCAACGTCAATGGGATTCATTTCATCACCAGAAACTGGTTCTTCCAAAATACGTAGAAAGTCATCGTATGAGATATTGTATGGATCATCGTCTTCAGTTTCCTGATAACGAGAAGAAGAAGCCCTGTTTCTACGATTAGCCATTGACGATATATAAACATTATGTGTACCAGTACTGATATATATATATATATCGTATACTCCTTCCAACGGCTATATTTTTCCCAACGGCTACATTTTGCCAACGGATAGATTTCTCCAACGGCTACATTTTTTTAACTTTTTTAGACCTGCTACAAACATTTCTCACAGTTCCATCATAACAGATTACAACATCTCTAAAAAACGTTCTTGAATACAGACGTCCACTTTCATAGATTTGTAAGCCCAAGAAACCAATTTGTTGACCTATTCGTGTTAGGGCAGACTCACTCTTGGGGTCTATCAAATTACCCATGGATGAAAATCACAGAATAAATTCATAAATGGGATTCTTACATGCCCGAAGATTTTTCTCGAGTTGCATGTCGATTACCTCATTGTAATTAGACCTCAAGTGATATAACAAAGGTGCAACTTCTAGTAGTTGGTCTTCTATGTTTCTTATAGCATCCTTTGAAATCACAAAATCCTCCAAATATTGGCTGCAGGGAGTTAAAAAGCTTCAGAACTTCTCTTGGCCTGGTTTCAAAAATGTGTGGCATTGGGACCCTTCTCTGAGTGAATAATTAGACAAACCATCTCATGTTGTGCTCAGTGACACGTTCTTCAATATTTACAACAAAAATATGTATTTTAAGTTTTTTTAATAAATAATTTTAAAATAATTTTTATATACACACAACGGCTATATACCCAACGGCTGTATTTTATAACGGCTATATACCCAACGGTTGTATTTTATAACTTTCTCCCCTATAAATAGGGGTCATTTGTTTGATCTTGAACCACCCTGTACATGTCTGAAGATCCAAATTTTCTTTCAGTTTTTCACCAGTTTCACAATCTTGCTATGTCGTCCACACCTCCTAGAGATGTCCTTGAACCATGGACTCCACCTCCGGCAATGCTTCCGGCGCCTGGTTTTGTGCCACCGGTCGAACAGCCACCACCACCACCTGTTATGCAGCCTCGACCTCCTGCCCCCCCTGTTAATCGTCGTCCATATCAACCACCCACTGTTGTTCGACCCCCCCGTCCCCTCGTCGGAGTTGAAGAGGAGGATGAAGATGCCTGGAATGAAGCAAACAAAGAGGACATGGAGGTCCTTTGAGAGTACTGGGCGGAAGAACATAGTAGGTCCAAGGAGGTGGATGTCGAATCTGGAAACCGCTGGGCATCAGACAGTGACTCCGACTCAGCTTCAGACTGGTCTTATTAGCTGTTATGAGATTTCAAGTATTCTGTAGTGTTGGAGTCATAATGTTTTTCCTATTATTCTCTTGCGTTTGTAACGAATCTGCGTTGTCTTCATGTTATCAATAAATATGTTTTTTTTTTAAAAACTTATGTGGATTTTTGGAACACTAAGAAATATAAATAAAAAACATAAAATACAAATTTAAAAACTTATATTGCAAAAATAAGTTATAAATAAAATTATTTAAAAAAAATAAAAATAAACATCAACAACTTCTCGGCCTCAAAAATAATCAAAATTCTAAAACGGTCGTTTTATACAAAACGACCCGACAAACATTCCCCTAATGATCACCTAATCATTGCCATATAACGGTTTTAATATTCCTTTGGGTCGTTTCAGGTAAAACGATCGTTTCTGGGTCGTTTCACCCAAAACGATCGTTCGTTTTGGGTGTTTTTAGTAAAAGGCCGGGTGGATATAGCCGGACCCATAAAATATTCCACCTTAACTACCAATTTGTGTTTGTTGAAACTCTAGATCTTATTTCAACACCTTGGAATAAGTTTTCAGAATATGTTTCCTCAAATTCGAGTTCGACTATTTTGCTTACAAAACACTACAAAAACTTTCAACTAGCCATTTCTGACCCACCACTCAACAAAACTAAATCCCAATTACACCAAATCTCTGGATTTATATTATTCAAAAGAACACGAGCAACGTTTTGTATGTTGTCGGAAGCTCCACCAAGGGATGATTGCGATTGAGCCATAAAGGCAGTCGAAAACTAGAAACTAGTAAATAAGAATAGAACATAAGGTTTTTTTTTTTTTTTCAAGTTGTGTACTCAACCAAATAATCTAATGTGTATTTATACTAACCTTGGGGGCTTATAAAATAAAACAAAAAACAGCTATAAGACCATTCCCAATGGCTAGAAAACGGTCATTTTCATCACAACGCCAGTACCAAACCGGTTCTTGATTCTTGATGAGTTCAGGTAGGAACCGGGTATGAAACCATTTTTAGAAAAACGTTGGAGCCAGGTGGGCAACCGACGATTAGTGGCGATTAAATTGGAACCGGTTGATCATACTCTTATAGAAGAAACCTACACTGATATCACCTAAAAAGCGCAAG
The DNA here is from genome assembly GCA_039602395.1 of Deinandra increscens subsp. villosa. Classification (NCBI taxonomy): domain Eukaryota; kingdom Viridiplantae; phylum Streptophyta; class Magnoliopsida; order Asterales; family Asteraceae; genus Deinandra; species Deinandra increscens. The sequence continues at coordinate 1,868,390 of JBCNJP010000003.1, read as the reverse complement.
TAGGCGCCAATTCTCCCAATTTGTGTCCTACCATACGATCTATTACCCTTTTTCTTCCTTTCCATGAGCGGTTTTGCACGCCAACCTAGTCAGAAGAGAGGGAGCATGTGTGCCTGAGGTCACATGCCTCGGGTGCACTTTTTAAATTGTAACGTCTTAAGATCTATTATCGGTGTAATAACTTACCTAATCTCGTCAAACAACACTAAATTAAGATATCGGATGCCAAAAGGAGCCAAATCGAATATATGCCATGAAGAGAACATAATTTTTTTGTAAAGCAAAAAAAAGCAGCCCATAAAAAGGCAGACCAAGAATCAAAAAGGGAGATGACCCCCCACCATAATTAATTAAATCAATCACCTTTTTTTTTCTTGGGTATTTTGTCTCTCTTTTCATTTCAAATTTACAGACCCAATTTACCAAAATACCCATTCACAAATAACATGTGAATTGACAACACCTACATGTTACCTTCAGAATCATACTGTGCATCTGAATGGATGATAACCCTTGCTCCTGAAGCAAGCCTGTTAGTAGAAACAAAATGAGGGGCACTAATGAGCTAAAGAAATTGATTATTTATTAGCTAATTAAATTAGGAAATCAGATCATAACTTAACTTTCTTCGGTTTTGATCACGTTTTCCTTCTCTTCCCTGAAGGATTCTAATCGGCCCGATTGTTTCTTGGAACAACACGGGTCAGTGGTTATTCTTTTGCTACTGCAACTGGAAGGGGAAGGTGATACAATTCGCGAGCTGGGGCCCGCTTCTGATGAGAAACGCGGGCCCTCGGATAAAGGAGATTTCATTGGTTCGTTTTTCGGATGTTTACCGAGTGATGGTTTGAGTGATTTTGGTATGCATTTTGCAAGTGTTGTGGTTTCCTCTTTATCTAAAACGTGATCACCGTTATTGGTCCTGCATTTCATAATCCATTTCTCTTAGAATGTGATATAAAAGTATGGTATGTCTCCATCAGGTAAATGAGTACAAGATTGTGACAATAAGGGGTATTTAGGTATACAGAAATCGATTATGATGACTTGATTATTGAGTAAATTCCTGATTTCTCCCTTAATAAAAATATAAAATTACTGGTTTCGTCCTTTATTTTAACAATTTTGCACTTTCTACAAACCCCTGTTAAATAATTCCGTTAACTCCTCTCACGTGCCCCTTAGGTGAGGGGCATTTTCGTCCTTTTACACCATTGAGTCATGAGTTTGTATACTGCAAGGATTAGATATCAACCTGATTGAGTTTGATATTATGGTATAAGGACGAAAATGCCCCTCACATGAGAGGCACGTGAGTGAAGTTAACGAATTATTTAACGTGGGTTAGTGGAAAAGACTGCTAGCGTGCAATTTTTTAAAAATAAAGGACATAATTAGTAATTATTGAATTTAAAGGACGGAACCAGTAATTTCATATTTTTAGAAAGGACAAAAGCAGTAATTCACTCCTCGATTATTCGATGGTCATATAATTAGCTATAGAGTAGCTGCAACAGATGCTTATTCTAGATATTTGATCATCTATGGGTCAAGATATATTTTGATTCTTAAAATAATTCAAATTATTTGATATCACATGATCACATTCAAAACAAGATGCCAAACACCCTGTCAATTAGTATGCTTTAATTTAACTAAAGAGAATATGATACAAGGAAATGCAAACCTGTCAGCATTGTAGGAGGATGATCTTTTTAGAGTTGTGATGCCTTCTTCCTTACGTAATTTTGTCTCCACTAAACTCCCACTAAAGTATTCTTTATTTTCTAATCTCATGCTCATAAATCTTGAATTATCTGGATAGCGATCAAGATCCCCCAACATAACAGATGTTGAAAATAAAGGTGATTGAAATTTTGAATCTGAGAAACTTGGTTTATAAGATGGAATTAGGCCAAAGCTATGATCTTTGACCGATATTGACCCGCAGGAAATCAGTTGCATTAACATATCTGTAGCCTTGAGCTTTGGGTTGACCGGTATTTGACTTTCTTCAAATCTTCTAAAATTATAATACTTACTAGCATCAGCTTTGATTAATGACTGCAATGTCTCGGTTTTTCCCACGGAGGAGCATGTACTTGATGAAGGTGGAGGGGATGGGTCTATTTGAATTTCGGAATTATCCTTCACACACGAACTCAAGGATTGTGATGCAATGTCGTCAGTTGAAACGCCACGTGTGCAAGCTTTTGTATTTTCTTCTGTTTGCGTGGAAGCATCAGCAAGACCGTCGGTTTTGTAGATTTTGTATTCCGTTAAGCTAAGATAGTTGTTTGAAGCTGGACTTTTTCCACCTCTAGATTCTGGGGACAAACCAGATGAGCTAGAAAGCCTAACCGGAGGTGATAGCTCATCATCTTGAGAAGTTTTAGTATCTCTTCCACTCATGCTTGTTGATGATGATGATGAGTCATCTTGACTTCTTGCAGAAGGTGGTTCTGGTAATTGTTTTAGGTTCTCTAATTTTACAGCAGGGGCAAAACGACCTGCAAAAATGTCGCCTTTCAAACCTTAGGGCTCCTAATATGTATGGTCAATTGTATTTCCAAATATCAAGTTTTCGAACAAGCAATTATTCCATACTTCATGCTTACTAATTCAGACTTGTTTATGTTCTTTCATCATACAAGGTTGTCAACTTGTCATTGTAAATTATTAGCTTATCATCTTGATATTCAAAACTTTAAAAGAGTCAAATACCAAGAAACAGGTCATTCTTTTCAAATTTACAAACTATAAATGTAAAGATAGTTGTTCGAAGTGCACAGACACAAATTCCAGCCAAATTATGCAAAAAAATCTTAACTCAGCTAAAATCGGTCTGAAATATCTAAAAATCGCATGGAACCAGTCTAAAACCATAAAAAATGGCCTTTTTATGTTGTGCACCTAATTCAAAAAAACCCTCGCTTTTTAAGCGCCTTGCACTTAGGCGACATGCTCACCTATTGTGCTTTAAGTGCACCTACCAGCTTCAACTACCTAGCTAAAGACGTAAAAATGCACCTGAATCAGATTCTTCAACAAGCTCAGAGCCTTTGAGAACGTATTCGTTTCCATTGGCAGGAAGAATTATGTCGTCTTCACAAAGATCATGCCAAACAAACCCATTTTTATAGCTCCTACAGCATATCAAGCACAACAAGATCCACATTCATCAAGCTTTTTCGAACCAGATAAACCAAAATATTGATGAAAGAACAAGTTAGAAATCAAAACATAAGAGTCATTAAAGAAATAAGTTTAACCTCTTGCAAGACCATGAGTACATTGAAGCCATGCCCCTTCCTCTCAGAACATTAAGCTTTTCAATCACATCTGCAATAATTGTTTTCAGAACCAAATTTTGCAGTCAACTTTTTCATCAAAAGTTCAAAACACACAATGCTGGATTCGATTCGATTGCAAGATATATAAACTTTATACCTCTCAAAAAAAGACCTTCTGATGAAGACGAGAGGAACTTCGATAAAGTGAGGATGTTCAAGCTGCCGATTTTTACAGAGATAATACACTACAGGCTACTTTCCCGCTCTTCTGCTCCATCTCCGGCTCCGGCACCAGCTCCGGCGACGGCTCCGGCTGCCGCTGCTGATACTTCGGAGACCTCTCCTTCCAGACTTTAGCTCTTTCAGGACTCAATTGCTGATGCTGCTGCCCAAACTTCTTCACTCGTCCCTCCATCAAAAGTTCAAAACCCTAAGCCAATAACCGCCTCTCGAAATTCCGAAATTTCAGAATTCTGCTCGATCAAACGATCAATCAATCATTCAATTATTCAAATAACTGAATAACTGATAATCCAGCACCGATTGCTAGCAATTCTACAAACTGTAAACGATGAAAACGATGAAGCAAATCGGTAAACAGATATAACAGTAAGACTAGTTCTGAATCCGTAGAGACAAAATACATCCTAATTAATTCGCAACATAATAAAACGAAACGAAACCTGAATAATGACAGATTTGGTAGGGAGGTGGTGGAGTGAGTGAGCAATAATAAATGGTATAAATTCAACAAATGGAGAACACTGACAATAATGAATGCTAAAAAACACTTTTACTGTTTACAGTTAGCGAAAAAAAAACGAGTAGGTAAGCATGAAGAATGCTCTGCTGCAATTACTGATGGTGATGAAGTAGGTGTTAAGGATTGAAGGAGATGGCGACGGATCTGGTGAGAGGTAAGTTTCGAAAAGTGGACAGAGAAGACGAGAAAGTGACAGCCGAGATGCGGTGGTGGAGGGAGATACGGTTTAACTTTTTTTCACCTTTTGATTGCGTGTGATGCAGACAAGGTGGAATCGAACTTCCATTGATGCGGTTTTTGGTTGAACGAAATTAGGGTTCTTGATTGATCCAAAAACGCCCAAAATGTTGTTGAATCTGCGTTTTCGTCTGGCACATTTTTGATTTTTCACTCGACTGTGTGAAATGAAAATGTTGAAACAGAGCTTACAACCTCCCAGTAAAAGTGATGCGTCGAATTTCATTATATTTATTATAAGATATCGTTAATAGGGATCTAAAATATTATTATAGAAGTAAAAGATGAAAACCTCATAAAAAATGAAATATAAAAG
>JBCNJP010000003.1:1839333-1863281 GCA_039602395.1 Deinandra increscens subsp. villosa | reverse complement strand
ATGGAGTTGACAGATAGTTTAAGGTTGACTTGATGATTGAAGTTGCCCATGATTTGTTGAATGGCAAGCTGCTTAATTTTTTATTTAATGTTTATAAACATGATGAGTATCCTTCAAGTTCACCAGCCTTAAAGCTTTTGTCTAAGCTCTTTTACTCTATTCGTAGTTGTCATCCAATGACTTTATTAGTTGTGCATCATAAGTTGTACTATGCACCTTTAAATAAGATTACAGATATATAACTTGTTGCCTTATAAAAAAGAAAAATCTTTTCTATATAATTTTAGATTTATAAATATAAGACATTCTTATATTTTTCTCTTTATAAGTATACACAAAAAATTTATCATGTAGTATTTACATTCTAGGTAACTTATGAGTAAAAGGGCTTTTAGTTTAGCGGTATTTTAGTGTTAGATAAGACTTTGTAAATTTACGTAATAATTTTAACCATATGGTGGGAAAAAAAATTACTGATAAAAATGCATCATTAAAAATGCACCATATTTTATTTTGGTCCGAAAAATGCGTCATATTTTATTTTGGTCCGAAAATTGGTCTTTAATTTTGGAACGACCGAAGGATTTATATTGGGCAAGTTAATTTGAACTTAGTATTAGATAAATGTCATTGTAGTTATTGTATATATATGCTTCTTTAATCACCAAATTCGAAATTCTCTATAAATTCCTTCACGTAAATTCTTAAAATCGAATTGAATTTTATCTGAATGATGTTTTGGTTAATTTTGATCTGAAATCGTTTTCACGTCTTCACGTTTATCCAAGTTTAAATTGTGTATTCTCCTTGTAATCCTCCAGACCTTCAAAACATTTATCTTAACAAGAGCCGAAGTTTGTTTTCCGGTTTTTAAATTTTTTTTTCATGATTTCCCTTAAAAGTTAAAAATGTAGTTTCCTTATGAAATAATCCCTACGAAATAATCCTTGTTCAAAATCCACTTTTCAAATGGCTATATGTAAATATAACTACTTACCCATCGAGTTTTATTCAATGCATAACACAATAACGACCAATTATAATCCATTTTCCAACTCAACCATACCAATAAAAAACATCAACAACCTATAACATATAAATTAACTTCTATAAAAGTCGTTATTATGAGACTTGTTTGCCTGATCCGAGGCGCAGTCCACTCAACATTGCACATAAGGTATTTGTTTGCTGCTCGAAGAAAGTGTTAATGGTTCAAGCTATTGTTCACTCCGCTTGCTGGGCTATATGGAATGCTAGGAACATGGCTGTCTTCAAGAACAAAATCGTCAAGGCTCAGAACATTTTTATGGAGATTCAAACATCTAGTTTCTTTTGGATCTCCCATAGACTTAGAGGGGAAAGATTAGATTGGGGAGCATGGTGTAATTTTAATTTTTTCATGTAATTGTGTTTTGTCCCGCCTCTAGTGCCTTGCTAGTTGGCGGGCTTGTTCAATGAAATCGCCATTCAAAAAAAAAAAAGGTATACCTACATTCCACCCAACAATTTATTATTAGCTTAAAGCTAAGTAAACAATTCCAAGCTATGATAATTAAACAGGTAAAATTTGTCGAGGGTTTTAGCAACCCGACATTTACAATCCACCACCCAAAGAAGTGAAGAACTACCATAAACACCCCCACTTATGGGATATAACATATTCCCAATATATAACAAGTAAAAGTGTACATGCCAACACCCCGTTCTACTTGTTTAAAAAAATCCCAAGTTCACCTGCAACCATCTTTATATATGCAAACATATAATATCACCCCAACTGTTTCACATATGAGTATATGACATATTAGACATTCATCCTTTAACCATAATTGAGATTGTTAAGTTTCAATAACCATCACAACCACTTTTATTTATACAAGAATATAATGTCACCCAACTATTTCACATATTAGATGTTAGACATTCACCCTTTAATCATAAATGAGATTGTTAAATCTCAATAACCACCATAACCACCTTTATTTTATACAAACATATAATGTCACCCAACTATTTCACATATTACACGTTAAACATTCACCCTTTAACCATAAACGAGATTCTTCAATCTCAATAACCACCATATTGGGTCTTACATCCCATTAGCCACCATAAAGAGGACTAAGCCTAACCACTATGACTAAGGACAAATCCTTAGTAATATACACCATAAGAAGAATTCAATCTTACTACCAAGTATTAGTATTAATCCACATTTTAATCACCATATTAGAAGAAATCTATCATTTAACCACTTTAAAATATACACCACACATCTACCATGTGTGTAATACCTAGCATATCCATAATCTTTTCATGTCACATCACATAATGCATTATTGCACTTATCATATAATATAGTCACCCAAAGTTTGTAATATGCATCAATGAATTTCTACTATCATGAATATCATGAAAGGTGGTTAGAACTAATTACTCCACTTGAAGTTTAAATGTTCGGCTCCGGTTTAGGTTTTTCGGGCCCTTTATACCTTTAAAGTTTAAACTAACTGTCTAAAAACCATAAAATATATAAAAAACAATGTCTATAAATAAAAGTGACAAATACAAGTTGTTTAGAATTATTTAAACATCTCCAAAATACAAGCTCAAACTAGTGTGTGAAGTTGTAAACTAGAAATTCACCTTAAATAAAATAATTTATAATTTAAATATATGTAACTATACAATCCGGTTTTGGTTTTATACGTTTTAAATTGCAAAACCACAAACCAACCTGATCGTCATGGTTCAAAAACTCCTAATCCGCACGTCAAAACCGTAAAGAAAACCGAACACGAAACTAAACCATTAACTAATTTAGACGGTTTTTCGGTTTGAAAACGATAACACCCTGGAGATCAATTCGTATATCTTTGCCTAAAGGCCAAAACACACAAAGATAAGCATGACCATATGAAATAATTGTAAATACTTGTCATTAAATCCTATACCATTCACATTAAATCCAATTTCACATCTTAAAAGAAATAAAGATTCATAAACAAATGTGGTTGTCATAAAACAGCTTCTTATTGCAAGCTGGCATAGTCTTGTTGGAGAAGAGTAGCAGCTCGCAAGTAGTGTCACACCAAACAAACATCTCATTTTCACTGCATTAAAATTTCAAAGTCACACCTTAAAAGAAGTATTCGTCTCTTGAGAGTCTTTATTTATCAATTGGATTTAATATTTAATAATAACAAAAATTAGTAATTAATTTAAACTAGATAGACACTAGTGTACGTGTTCGTGTAAATTTAACACTCTCATTTCAAATCGGATGAAAACATTTTTTTAAAACACACGATGAAAACTAAACTATGGTCATGTATAAAAACAATATAAAAGTAAAACAATAACATAATGTTAACAAAATAGAAACTTAAAATAAAACATTAAAGAAAAAATAGAACGATAACAAAAATGGGATTTAAAACTGAATACCTTTGTTATCGTTTGTGTTTGGGCTAACCTGTTTTGAAACAACTCACAACAACGATAACAAAAGAAACATCTTATTGACTAATGAAGGTGGTGTTTTTGTTTATGATTTTGAAAACACTCGGGAGTAAATGGCGCAATTCGTGATTCACAAAGCTAGCCTGCCATATATTCAACCACTTTAACAACAAACGTTTGTCTCGACTCATTCAAAAAGTCTCCAACCTCGCAATACCCATTAGGGGTGTTCATGGTTTGGTTTCAAACCGCGAAACCGTCCAAACCGGTCATCGGTTCGGTTTCGCGGTTGGTTTTTTATCTTAACGAACGGTCGGTCGGTTTCAAAAAATTTAAACCGTAGTGAACGGTTTGGTTTACGGTTTATATGAAAAACCGGTCGTAAAAAACCGGACCGGACCATGTACATATAATATATATTATATAATGTATACATATATATATATATATAATTATATATATACAAATTAATTACATCGACTTCTTTTTTGTAATGAGATTTTGAGTTTTAGCGTTTAAAAACTAAAAATCTGGAAATTTAGACATGTTTTCATCCTAGAAATCTAGAACTTTAGTACACTATTGTTTATATTATGAACTTTAGTATTTGCATCACGTTTTGGAGGTTACATGTCCTATTTGGAGGTGGATTTTGTATTAACAAATTAAAGATGACAAGTATAGTAGAGTAGCTTATACTCTCATTGTCTCATTTGATAAAGTTGATTTCGAATTTTCTTTTAATTTAAATTTTATTATTGTAAACTTATATTGAAAGCCTAAAGATCCTAAACCGCCGAAACCAAACCGGAAATAGCGGTTCGGTTTGGTTTGGTTTTAATTTTTAACGGTTCGGTTTAGGTTTTCGATTATTAAAAACCGTAGCTAACGGTTTGGTTTACGGTTTGACCCAAAAACCGTATAAACCGGACCGTGAACACCCCTAATACCCATGTGAGTCGCACTACCCTTAGATGCGATTGTTTAACATTGTTGAAATTGGATAAAAAAAATTAATTGCACAATTTTCAAATTTACAAATTTGTGTTAACTTAACTAGTGATTGTTGACCGATTCCCCAAGGTTCACCCGAATCATTCATTGTGTGACCGCTCATGGGTAATTCCCGATAGTTGTCAAATGATGAAACACAAATTACTTTTGAACAACACAATTATCCTCACACCGGTTAAAATATATTTTTCCATAGTCGTGTTGCACACATAATCAACTTATGTGTGCAAGATAGGCTAAATGTTATTCAACCAATACTAAATGATTTTAAACAAATATTATCTAATATTTTTAGTAAAGGAAGTAAACATAGTGGCTATCGAAAATATTATAAAGAATAGAATATCATATGCCTAGGTCCCAATTATGACGTAACTATGTGATGAATTTGACATAAAACATGTTCAAATAGGCTATACAACAAAAAGCTAGTTTAGTACTTTAGTGGCATATCACAATGTTCTTGCGTCTAAGTATCATAAAATTAACAATTTCCTTTATCGAGTTGGGCTCTTATTGAACAACTAACAAAATTATTGTATGTTTTTAAAAGGTCAATAACTTTACTATCGAGAGTTTATTATCCATCGAGTCCTTTAGTCCTAAACCAAATATATGTGAAGTGTAATAAATTAAATGAGTTTTCATATATGCCATCACCCTTCCTTGACATGGTGGCTCCAATGAAAGAAAAATTTATAAAACATTTCAAAGATATGTCAGCGGTTATTTACATGTGTCGCCACCTTGAACCCTTGTATATATGTAACTAGACCGAAACGTTGCTTGAAAAATATGTTATGCTTTGGATTTTTACACAAGTGATATAATATTGATAGAAATTTAACCAAGATCTTTCAAATTTGTTTGATATAATATTGTAAAATATGGCCAAACATCAACGATTCTGATTCACCAATCTATGAGAAAAGAAACCATTCAGGTCCGGGTGAAAGTACTAGCTCGAATTTTGACTTGTATAACATGTTTACAACCTCAAATGTAAAATGGCAAAGGGGTAACACTCCGAGTAGCGAATTCTGGGAGGACATAAATATCAATTCCCGGTCCTATCCGCTATGGCCCGAGATTTACTAATCGTCTAAGCTTTTACTGTAGCTTTGGAATATGATTTTGCTGTTTGTGGCAGGGTTATTTCAGTCAGGTGAACAAGACTAACCCCGAATTCGATAGAGATGTCGATGTGCTTGAAATACTATTTGGACAAAACATAATGGATTCAAAACGTATCATCACTTGAAGGTGAAATGGATTTCGAATGCAAATTGTACGAACACGAGGTCGAATGTGGATTAACATCCCGAATGACCGACGATGAAACCAGATGAGACAACTACACAACGTCCGGTTCAAGTAAATGACGATTTATGATGAATAATTAAGAAAACTCTAAAAAAATATATTGGTATTTTCTTTCTTATTATTCTTCAACGTTTTTGTATATTATTGACTTTTCAGAGTGAAGTATTAAATAATAATCTAATTATTTTTATGTTTGCTATAAATTTGTTAAAGATTACGTGTAAAAAGAAGATAATCGGTTTCTAATCGATTCCTAACCGGTTACCATCATTTCCACATTTTTCATATAGAGAAACCAGTTACATCAAAAAACTGATTTTAACTTTCCTTCACTCACACCAAAACCAGTTACTAATCGAAACCGCTTACTAAAAAACCAAAAAAACCTGATTTATGCATCTCTACTCATAACCATCACGACCAACATGCAAAAATTAAATTCATTTCATCCTCATCTTATCTGATGAGGATGAAATGAATAAGGCGGTGAGTTGCGGTCATTTTCACGGTTTAGAGATTCCCATGGGGGGGGGGGGGGGGCAATTATCTCTCACTTCTTTTTACGGATGATGCCATGGTGGTGGGGCATTGGTCCGAGCTTAACGTGGTCAATCTTGTTCGGTTATTACGCATCTTTGGGTTGGTTTCTGGACTAAAGATCAATATTAACAAATGCTCTCTATATGGCATTTGTGTTCCTGGCGAAGAGATCAGGGACAAAGCAGCGGCCTTCTCTTGTTCGAGTGGCGAGTTCCCTTTCAAGTATTTGGGCCTTGTTGTTGGGGCTAACATGAATTTAACTAAGAGTTGGGAGGAGGTCATAAAATTTTTTGAGAAAAGATTATCGAGGTGGAAAGGTAAAAATCTTTCTATTGGTGGGAGAATTATTCTTGCCAAGGCGGTGCTCGAGAGCCTTCCCACTTACTATTTTTCCCTCTACAAAGTGCCGGCTAAGATTCTTCAAAGGCTCGAGGGGATCCGGGCTCGGTTTATTTGGGGAGGTGGTGATTTGGAGAAGAAGTGTATTCATTGGGTGTGTAAAGAAGACGTGTGTAAACCGGTGGAGGTTGGGGGGTTGGGCTTGGTCCCGTATCATGTGTCGAATATGTGCCTTATTGCTAAGTGGGCCTGGCGATACCACAATGAGCCCGGTAGGTTATGGAGGAGAGTCGTTTTTGGGCTGCACTTCAAGCCCAATGCGGTTCAGTTTTTACCCGTTAGAAAGGAAATGGGGGGGACTTGGGCTGCAATCATAAAAGTGATGGAGGGGCTGGCGGAGGTTAACATCGATTTGCAGAACCTCATATCCCCTCTTCAATATAGCGCTGTGTGGAGGGGTGACAACAGTGGAGTTTTCTCGGTTGCTAGCGTTCGTAATCTTTTCCGGTGGTATTCTAGCCCTAGTGGCCTTGTAATGCCTTGGAACAAGCTTGTCCCGAATAAAGTCAATATCTTGTTTTGGAGAATCCTTAAGGATCGTATTGCGACCAAGGAGGCGTTGGCTAGGAGGAGAATTTCAGTGGAGGATCCGCTTTGTCACCTATGCAAAGACGAGGTTGAGTCGGTTTTTCATCTTATGATGGGATGCCACGTGGCTGCCGGGATTTAGACGCTCGTCTCCGGGTGGTGCAAGGTCCCTCCTATTTTTGCTTTCGACCTTGAAGATCTCTTATTGGTGGTTGAAGACTCTCGGTTCGATAGAAAGGGGAAGATGATCTTTTATGCTATCATCCTTTCGACGTGTTGGGTGATATGGAAAGGTAGAAACGAGGCCACGTTCGAGGGTAAGAAGAAGATCATTTCTATAATGTTTAAAGATATCAAGTGTCTTAGTTTCTTATGGGTAAAAAATAGAGGTAAATGGTCGAGTCTTACGTGGGATGTTTGGGACAAGTTCGATATGTAAGTCCCCTTCCTTTTGCTTTTGTTTTTGTTGCTCGCTCTTGGATTCTCGCTAGAGTGAGCGTGTTTATTGCCTCGTGCTAATGAAATCGCCGTTCAAAAAAAAAAAAAAAAGGCTAGCATGTTGTTTACCCGTGAACCATAAATCATGTCACTCCTCCCCAATCATTTCATACATACGGCCTAATATCCATGTCAATCAGTGCATATCATCAATGCATGTTCACCTAATGTTAAATCACTGGCAACCCAAAATTCGTTTCAATTATTAAATTAAATAAATCAAAAAGCAAAACTAATAAAAACAAGGTACCCTTAGTTTTTAATTACATTGGCACATCACACGTGGCGATCTCTCACATGCTTTGGTAGCTACAAAACTGTTTACCGGGCAAAATTTTTGTCTTTATCCGTAACAAACATCTCACCGGGGCCCGCATGCATTCACTCACGTCGAGTCACCACCACCGTCGATATCCATCACTCTATACGTCGTCGTTTCCATTTCCACCTTTATCAACGGCCGGAAATAGCTGCGTCGATCTGCACAGCGGACACGAGACGTGCGATGATAGCCAAATCTCGATGCATACAGGGTGGAAACCGTGACGGCAGTACGGAATCACCTTCACCGGTTCTTTCTCCTCGAACTCGCTCAAGCAGATCGAGCATTCGTTCCATATCTTCGAATCGCTCCCGCCGTATGGAACGGTAGGGAGCGATTCGACGGTGGACGCGTCGACTCCTCCTCCGCCGCGTTTGTTCGCAAACAAACGCGGCGGCCGAGATGATTCGCGTCCACCCCCGGAGGCGGAATTGGAGGAAGAGGAGGAGGAGAAGCGGCGGATGTAGAGAGTGAAGAAGGCGATGAAGAAGAGGGCGGTGAGGAGGACGAGGACGGTGAGGACTAAGGAGGAGTCGAAGGGAGAGGTGGAGGTGAAGGAGGCTTCCGGCGACCGGAAGGATCTGCCGGCGGCGGCGGCGGCGGCGTCATCTTCTTGAAGTAAGGTACGGCGGTAGGAGGAGGAAAATGGATGCTGCATGTTGATCGGAGTTAAGGGAGAGTGAATTTGGAAAATGATAAGGATGAAGTGTTTGTTGAAGGTATGCTCTTCTAACTTGTAACTTCTGAGTTCTGACTCACACATTTGGAAGGTTTTGAGAAGTTTATTTTTCACCTCCTTTTCACAATTATTGATTTACTTCCCTATATTATGATTTTCTTTTTTTAAACTATATAAGTGTATTAATCAACCATTTATGTCGTCACTGAGATAGTTTGATAGTGAAATGGTGACTTTCTAACGATAAGATTGTGTGTTTAAATTCTATAAATTGTATGTGTGATGATTTAGCGGTAAAAGAACAAAACCATTTATAGCCAGCTAGCTAATCTTTTAGAAGAAGATTAATCATCGTAACATTTCTTTTACAATTTAAACACGAATCTTTTAATTCACGATACAAACACGTTATAACGTGTTCATTTTTATTTTCTAAAGCCTTTAAATAATTCTATTGCCATATCTAGATATACTTTATTAAGACTTAGACCACCCGCAACGCTAAGTTACAGCCTTTCACATGCAAGCATAATCATGTCATATCAATTTTTCACAAATAATAACAAATTCTTTTCACATGTCTTTTTTAACCCAACACTAAATATCAGGATTTTACACGTACATCCTTATTTATATATGGTATATAATTTATATATGGTATATATATACACATATATATGTGTGTGAAATAGAGAGAAATGACCCACCCCAATGCACCTCACTTAGCATGCCAGACATGCACTAGTCAACCTCAGCCACAAATCTCCCTATGTGCGTAGGCGTGCAACGTTAGAGATAGCCTTACATCTTAATTGTCAATTAGACTACTCACAACGCTACATCATTCTCACAAATTGTCTTAGTCTACATGTCACACAAGCTTTTTACTAATCCTTCTCATAAACAATTTTTAGCCCCAACGATAAAAATCTCGTCCTTCCTATATGCACACTATAATTTAATATTTAAATAATAATGTGTGAGTGGGGGAAAATATTTTTTAAAAAAATGGAAGGATGTATATATGTTGGAAATGATTGTCACCGAAGGATTGACAAAGGATGACATGTCACAACGTCACACGCCTGACGTGCGACGCCACCTAAGCAACAAACGGGCAGAAGAACGCAAACTTGGAGGTAGTCTAACCTACTTGTATCGGACATATAACATTTTTTTTATCGGAGTGGTGTGAATTCGAGTATTCCTATTCCTATTCCTATATAACACAATAACCAACTTCTTTCTAGAAGAAACAAAAAAACTTATTTCATATTAAATGCATTAAAAACGGAGCTCCTTCTTTTTTAACTACAAAATGACATTAAATTACCTTACGATCTGATCTGAAAGAGGTTAGCTGAAATATTAAGCAACAAAACTCCTTTAGCAGCCATGCTACCAAAACAAAACCTCATGAATTCTCAATCGTTTTTAGTTGTTGACCTATAGCCTAAGTTCTATTGATTATTTTAAAATTGTTTGCATTTACGTTTTCATGTCAAAGTTTCTTATGTTTCATTAACAAGTTTGCAAAACTAAAAATATGTTTTAGAAAGAAATTAAAAAAGTGAAAAACCAAATAATCAAACCTATAAGCATCGGTTTGTACTGGTTCGTGATCGGTTTTCTTCGAAACCAGTTTGTGAAAAAACAAGTTTTGCATCGGTTTTTGCTTCACATACTCGGAACCTATTACGAGGTTATTTGTTCCCATACTCAGAACACATTACAAACATGCATACCCGATTACAAACCGAGATGTCAACTGAACATACTTTTTACATAAACCGGTCCCGCTTCAGAACTGGTTTTCCGGTCCTCGAATCGTTTGTTTTCATGTCTATGTTGGTGTGTGAACTCTCAACCACTGATTACTTTTTAAACCATAAATTTATAGTATCTTTAATCTTCCTCTTTATTTTGTTATTATGTAAAAATAATAACAAGATTACTCGGGTTCGAGCCTTCAGTCTTCCCGGCCACAATTAATGCTCTCCTCTTTGCCACATCAAGCACAACTCTTTGTGAGTAATGATTTTTCTTTTAGGTAAGGTATACATTGTTTTACCTTATGTTTCATCTCAATATTTTTATTTCTTAACCATGTTTTTTTTTGTAATGAGTTTAGAAGGTTGGGCAGATTATTATGTGATTAGTACTAATTGGACAACATTTTTAGTTAAAGACCAGAAACATTTTTTAGTTACACGCCCTTTTAATTTTAGGCTATGTATGTGTATATATTATCGTATTCAATAATTTTGTTATAGTTTTTTTTATTCGAGGGTTATATATTCTTAAAGGAGTCTTCTAATATAGACTTTGTCAGTTACTAATTTTGAATGTTATCAAATGCATGTGGTGGATCGTTATAATGTAATTTTAAGATATGAAGCCATCAGTTTGAATGTTATCAAATGCATGTGATGGATCGTTATAATGTAATTTTAAGATATGAAGACCCGCTGATGGTTATATACAAACTAATGTGATGTAGGTTTACTTTTTGTTTTTAAATCGAGCAAAAAACATTTTACAATTAAGGAGTATAATAATATTATATACACCTAAACGTACATACATATGTGTATATCCTTTATCTATATTTCATCTAAATTTGTAACACTACGTTTTATTTACATTTGTAACATGCACTATAACTTTGATACATGCCATGAACCGCTACAACGTGCATTTACATTTGTAACATGCACTATAACTTTGATACATGCCATGAACCTCTACAACGTACGGTTAAATACATGTCATAAACCGCTACAACGTGCGATTAACACCTCGTTACTCGATAAAATATAGCTTAAACGTGAACTTGAAAAGTAACGTTTTTATTCCTAAATTCTTTGATTTGTATTATTACTATTTTTTAAACAATGTTCCAGCCAAAATATTTGATAAAAATACATTACTTCGTCCATTTTATTACCCAAAATACAAAAAAAAAAAGTTCTATTAGGGTAATGGGTATACTCCGTTAAACATCGCGTGAAGCCCTTTCCCACCACCTTCACGGCGTTGTACACTATCCCTGCTTTCCGCGAGACATCGGCTTGAAGATTTTGCGTGGAGATTTCCACGCCAAATTTACTACGTGAAAGAGGGTTCATTGGGTTGAGTAGCCAATGAAACTAGGACACCTCACTTATCTTTTAGTATATTAAATTTAGTTATTTATTTAGGCTCAAATATTATTTTTTTAAAATAATTTTTGCATGTTATCATTTTAGAAAAAAATAAACTTGAAGTCTTCTTTATTTTTATTCTCTGAACGTACCGATAAAAATTTGAACAAAAACGGATTACTTTTTCTTAAAGGTACTATTTTATCTCGTGAGCGCTTTTTGATATGTTTTTATTCTTGTAGAAGATAATTAAGTTTTTCGATGTAAATTTTTTTAGTATTGTAGTGTTTTATTCAAGCTACTTTTTTAAGCATTTTTTAATTTCTAGTATTTGAAATGTTTTCTTTTTAAATTGTTTAAGTATTATTTAAATTAAGAAAAAAGTAAAAAAATTAATAAAATAATCTTCAACACTACACCATCACACCATGTATACCACACTAGGTGTTAAAAGATGGTTTTATCCAGTCAGCTGCCACGTGTTATAATAACACCACTAACAACACTAACCATCACACCATGTATACCACATTAGGTGTTAAAAGATGGTTTTATCTAGTCAGCTGCCACGTGTCATAATAACACCACTAACAACACTAACCATCACACCATGTATACCACACTAGGTGTTAAAAGATGATTTTATCCAGTGAGCTGCCACATGTCATAATAACATCACTAACAACATTACCGCTTTAACTCCAAAATCTCCAGTTTTAAATCATTGATCTTTTGATGACCTTCAAACACTTCTTGTTGTGACTTGATCATGAATTTTGCATTGAGATCATCATATTCATAAGTCTGTAACTTTCTGATCTCACATTCAGCAAATAACTCTTCAAGAACACTTTCTCTCTTTTTCTTGTAGATCTCAACATCCTTAGTTAAAACCTCATTTTTATCTCTGTAAAAAACATTTTCATCTTACAGCATAGAAATCTTGTTTTAAAGCTTCTCAACGATAACAGCAGTTTTTGAAATAAAAGCAGTAGTCTCTTCATATTTCTGAAGAACCGGATAACTCTTCTGAAAAAGATTCTCAAAATCTTGAGCTACATAAGGTATATCAGATGCCCTTACTCCATTCCACTACCCAAAATACAATATATTACTCGAAATACAATATACTACTTCGTCCATTCCTCTACCCGAAATACAATATATTACTTCCTCCATTCCATTACCCAAAATACAGAAAAAACACGATAAAAAGGAATTACATATTAGCATAAAATTTACAATACTCCAAACATACATACATACCACCAACTCCTCTAAATCTCACGACTAAACCTAGACTTAAAACTACAAACTAACATTAACCCAGCAAACAAATCCTAAACTAAACCACCCCCAACCACCATTCAAACTAAAACCAAGCTAATTAACCTATTTGCCGTAGGACACGTAACTCGTAACGGCTTTCGTCCCCTCGGCAATCGCATGCTTCCCGAGCTCACCCGGCAACACCAACTTCACCGCCGCCTGAATCTCCCTCGATGATAACGTCATCTTCTTGTTGTACTCCGATAACCGTGCCGCCACCTCGGCCACTCTCTCGAACATATCCCCCATCAAATTATTGACTATCACCATCGCCTTAGACGATATCCCGAGATCGGGATGCACCTGCTTCAACACCCTGTATAAATACGTTTTATACCCCAATTCACCACTCACCTCTCCCACCTTCCTCCTCTTCTTCTTTCTCTTCCCGCCCGATACGCCTTCGCGGGCGGTCTTCTCGCCCGCGAGGGCTTCGCGGGCGGGAGTTTTTGTCGTTCTTTGTTCTTTTGTTTTCTTGTTGGGTTCCTGTTTCGGTGTCCGAGGCCCGGCGTCTTGGACTTTGATTTCTCTGGTTTGACGGCCGGTTTTTAGGACGTCTTCAGTTCCATTCAGTTCTTCTTCTTGATCGTCTTCCATTTGGGTGACGTCATCATCATCTTCTAGGGTTTCTGGTGCTTGTGGGTTAGGGGTTTGGATGGTGACGATTTCGATTTTTTCGTTGGATGAGAGGCCTCTGGTGATGGGTTTTTTGGTGGTTTTGTCGACGACTGAAACCTGGACGGTTTCTCGGATGGTTTTCTTGGTGGTTTTCAGGAGGGTTTTTCTTGGAGCCATTTGATGTTTTTTTTTTGTGGGATTTGAGTGGGGTGTCAGTGGGTATATAGGTTGAAGGGGGTACAGTGTGTATGGATTGTAGCGGGTTGGAGGGGACACGTGGAGGATACGTGGCGAGAGGGTGAGGAGTTGAATTGATACGTGTGGTAAAACTGTTAAAAAGTGAAGATAGACATTGAGTTAATTTAACAAGGAAAGTATATGAATTTAAAAATTATTTTAGGAGTTTTATAAAGAGGAAACATACAACTTCCTTGTTCTTCCAAGGAGTCAAAGACACAACAACAGCAACTACTTCGTTCTTCTCTATATTTGTATATGTTTGTCACAATAATCACCCCTATGTTTGTGTGTTTGTTTTGAATTAAAGTTTGTGTTTATCATAACTTAAAAACCGATTATAGTCCAAAATAGAAAACAAAACAAATAACTTTAGGGGTATTTCTCCATATTACGTGAACTTCAAACCTACTAATTTATTTTGAATGAACCTACCACTAATCTCCTGTGAACAAAAATAGAAGGCTTTCTTTCTTTTCTTTGGCTTACATCTTAAACATCTTACATCTTAAACATCTTTCTAAGTGTGAGTTATTTGTCTAATATGTGGACTTCCTTTTTTGACTTAAATTTGTTTCTTGTTTCTCTAATATGTGAACCGAGAGGACCGAGAGATAGTTTAATTTTTTCGGTCCATTTTGCAACAAGAATCAAGAGAATCCATTTTGCAAATTACTATACTAACTAATAGGTTCTTTTTTGTTAGTTTCATTTATCGGTCCATAAGCCTCATAACCGAGAACCGGCCCACGAATTAAGAACCGAACCGGAACCGGTATTGTATTTCATGGTTCGGTTCCGGTTCTCATATTCACATGATTTCGGTTCCGGTTCCGTTCCGGTTCGGTCCGGTTCCGACCCGATAATCACCCCTATCCGTAACGTTAAGTCTTATCATCTTTATAAACGCGTTTAGCCAACATGTCACATTAACTTTTTACTTATCATTTTAAATCTTTTCCAAATAATTAATATCATATGAGAATAAGAAAAAATTAAGCGAATATCGTCCGTTGGGACGTGTGAGGAGTATGGACGGAGCGGCGAACAAAAAACCACAACGCTGTTTGTCCCACAAACCAAACCGATCCTATGCCACGGTGGACGGATGGATAGATAAATCCATCGCGGTGTGGATAGTCTAAATATATATGCAAGTTCGTGGTTGTGTCTTTATGACACTGTTCACGTTTGAATATATTTTTTCTTTAATCGTTTCCCAGGAAAAGGTGACGTGTTAGTGGACATGTCAGCCACTTTATATGTGTGATGTGAGACAACGTCTCTCTCATTTTCCTGCCCATTAAACATACAAAAACCCATTAAACATATAAACATTATGTTCTCACTTTCTATTTGCCCTTTCTCTCTCTTAAATCTGCTCTTGTTTTATAAAATGCTCTTGAAAATCACTAAAATAACCTTTGATCAGCATAAAAGTGATAAAATAGTCTTTGATTTTGTTTTTGGAATATAGATATGACTGATAAAATAGTCTTTGATTTTGTTTTTGGAATATAGATATGACGTATATATTCACTTTACATTTAATTTTTTAAATTTTTATTCATTTTATTTAATTAAGCACCTTAATTAATATGCTTTTTTAATAATTTATAACTTTAAAAAAATCTAAATATATAGTACCTTATTATTTTTTGAACATTTTTATCTAAGTTTTACTGAAAATGGAGTTGTTTTTAAAAATCACTAAGTCAGGTAACCAAACTATGTATAATCTTAAAAAAATAACGAGAGTCGGAGAAATATATAAAATGATTGTTTAATATTTTCGTACCTGTTCGGTGGCCGGGTAGGATGCGGTGATGATTAATTAATGTATCTGACTCTACACATTGCAAAAAAAAGGAGCATTAATTAACAGTTCGGCGAGCAATAGTACATAGCCAACAAATATCATTTTTATACCGTCCTGTGATCAGGTCCGATAATATCATAGACAAAAGTGGTCCGACCATTAAACCAGGTAGTCCGAGTTAGTCGGGTGCAGCAACTTGATGACAATAATGACCAACTTCAATAAGGTTTTAAATTAGCACTTCCTTGTTCAGATACATTTTTAGATTGAAACTATAAAACCATTGATGGATCTAAACAACTTCTTAAAAAGAACAGGCAATCCATAGTTGTTTTTCACGGCCTCTTAAAGTGTGTAATTATTTTATAAACTCGCTTCTCTATTCTCAGTATCTAACGGGCTTAAAGGAGGAGGTGTAAGAAGAGATGCCATTCTTGACAGAGCTTTCTACTCGACTTGAAATTTGAGGTAATCCAGTATTTCATTGTTTAACACAGTTTGTTCATTTTTTGCTATCTTAGTTCGGATTCTAATATATATGGAGAAATATACATGAGAGTTAGCATATTGTTATGTCCTGTTTAAAATTAAATCGCAATCCTCAGAATGTAGAATATTCCAGCAAGTCTAGGAGCGTCAATGGTTGTCCGGAAGACTCTAACACAACCTACAAAATCTAGTCAGGAGTTGGCATGTAACACCTCAAACACATAACCAAGATATAAACGTTCTTCACGTTGATTTAATTAGGTTCCCATTAGGTTTTCAAAATGTATATTTATACTGGACTTAACATTTTCCCAAGGATCTTAAATTACGTTTCAAAATAACAGTTTGAGCATACTAAGACACCATTTTCATCTTAAACATAATACAAAAGGGGTGCACTCATCCTCTTTGGGTGTCGGTTCCTTTTCTAGCTCATGAGAGAAATCCTTCAAGCGGCATGTTTACCTACAAGGTTTATATTTATCCAACCATTAGTATTGGATTAGGACCATTAAACGTCGTTGTGGATATGAGCAAACACAAAAAATAAGAATTTAAAACTGTCTCCACCGTAGCTTACGCCACCACCGTAAGCTACGGTGGGTCTGGGCTGGCTTACGCTAGCTTGGTGCTGTGCTACGGTGCGATTTTGAGCTGTGGCCACCGTAAGCTATGGTGGTCACAGCTACAATTGGCCATTTTCTTGTGTTTTGATCCATCCGTACCACTTTTTAGTGACCCAAACTCGTCCTTATGCACCTGTGATCATAACGTACACAAACACAACACCGTATTGGCCCTTCTCTAAGTTAGCACCTAATCATGCCTAATAATTTACCCATGGGTTCCCCATTTCCAACCCATTTGACCCGTTTAGGTGTAACTAGGCACATGTATCATGACTTACCAACTTGCCATTCTTTTTTCATGGTTCTCCAACCACTTACACCATGTTTTGCACCTGCTTATAGCATATTTACATGGCATGGTCTCTTGACCATTTTCCCTCCATAATATTTTCTCTATTGGGACTTCCCAATTGTTATTCCAATGGCCAAGTTGCATAACTCATGGACATGTTGTGCCTTCTATGGCTTCATGGTTCCGAGAACCATTCATCACCTCATTATTACCTCTAAAGGATTACCCATTATAATGACATCATTATTTATTCAATCACAATATTGTAACTAAGTAAGTTACCTTTAGAGCTTGAGCCTCCACTTCCACCGGCTCCTTGGTTGGTTGCTTGGTTACTTTGACCACCTAATAGGTCACTAAACAGGTTAGGCCTTTTAACAACATAGCATTATCATCATATTTTCCTTAACATGATTTCTATGCTACACATACATGTTTTCCTATGTTTAGCAACCAAGCATATTTGTCAAGTTTACATCAAGTTTTATAGTCTTATTCCACCACATATCAAGTAAGACATTCACTAATCAATTTTTAACCATAGATTATAATTCTATCCAAGATGGGTCAATTTATGTACATAATGCCTCCTATGATCATTCAAGCTCAAATCTAGTAAATTGGTTGCATTATCCATATTTTATTTCTTTTAGGCATTTAATCAAACACCTTGTGTGCATACGAGTAAGCACACATATATTTCAATCCCTTGAACCTCCCACATATTCATATATCATAGTTTAGGTGAAATCACTTCTAACCCATCTTTAATTCATCATGCATCATCAAATTTATGTTAGCATTCCATTATTATAACAAGTTTTATGACCATCTTAAGTAGTCATCTATATGAAGGTTCAAGTAGGAGAAGTTGGTGACTACTTCACCAAATTGCTACATAATATGCTATTCTATGCAACATATAAGGTTTCTAACATCATGAGACCCATAAAACATCAATAAATTTGCAGGTTTGAGGTCAAATTTCGTGACCTACATAAGCTAGGTTCATAGGGATTTACTTACTTGACACACTAAGGATGATGAGGGTTGTTTAACTACTTCAAAACCCTGATTGCATGCCAAAATCGCAGCTTGAATCCCTTGGATTGCAGAATTGTTGAGTTGGAGAAGGAGATGAGGCTAGGGTAGACCTCCAGATCGTGAAACACGATCTCCCCCTCCTCCCAACTCTTTTTCTTTAACCAAGTTTTGCCCATTGACAATTCCAGCCCTCAAGTTTAGATTTTTGTTAACTTTTTAACCATTTTATGTTTCTACATATTAACCCCCCCCCCCCCCCCATAGATTACATTTGGAATAAATTAGTTCATATAATCTTAGCCACAAACTTTTGACTATTAAGTCAGTTAACCGGTTAGTAACGTGATATATACATATATATAATAATATAAATGAACTTGGAATGTTACATGGCACCATGAAAGGTTCTAGATCAGCTTATAAAGGGTTTGAAATGATCTAGAATATGCCACAAAAATGAGCATTTGAAGGATCTTGGATATTTCCTTATAAATATCCTTAATAATTTGACAGAAGATTCTAGAAACAAGTATATATATATCTTGTATGGAAAAATCAAGATTAGGAACATTCTAGATACGCCCCAACTAGTATAAATAGGTGGTGGTGATTCATTTGGAACTCACATAGAAACCTAGCAACTTACCAACCTAGCAAACTTCAAACTCACTTGTGTACTTGTAAAGCAACTTCAAGTAATACAAGGTTTTTTTTACTTGTGTACTCACAGTCTTCATTCCCTTTAAAAACCAAAAATGCTTGAATTGCTACTTATCTCATCATTAAGACTTAATTATATTCAATTCTAAGGCCGCAAGTGAGTTAAAATAATAACGTCGTGACAATGTAATCTGTTAGCCAGTCAACTATAGCATATTTGCTTAGTTTTTTTAGGCGTAACTTGTTATTTGGTTTGTAAATGATCACATCATGTCATCATTTATCATATCTCTACACAACTATCCTCTGTTGTTTCATTTCAAATAAGTCAATTGTGATATATGAATATATTAGTCTTGTTTTTGGGACTTGTTTTTGGGACTATCTCCATTGATACATGAAGTGGTAGATAACATATATGCAAATTCAGCATTGTAGCAAACCATACAAGTTAACGATGAAGCATCAAATGATGATCAACAAGATAGAGAAAGTTAGTGATCTTTAGTTAAGGTCACAAATAAAGATATAAAAGAAGAGAAATGAGGGTAACAATACGGAAACATTTGCATTTTAAGAGGTTTCATCCAGAAATTTAATGATAAATACTCTTTACACTAACTTTTGTGCATTTTAAATAAATGCACGTTTTCCAATAGACTAAATAATCTTATAAAAAGCTTAGTGCTATTTTGTACCACCGCATTTTCCAATCAACATATAAAACCACACATGGCTTGTAACTAATTGGCAATTGCTATTTTGAAACACGTGGAACTGAACAAAAGCATATATTTATTTTATTGAATATGGAGAAGAGGACCTCAAAAGAGTATATCAAAAGTTTGCATATTGGAACAAGCATTTGCCCATTGGAACAAGCATAAAATTTGTATATTCAGGTCTTTTGTGGTATGTATAAGGACTTAAATTTGTATATTTTTCAACATTAAACCCCAGGACTACAAGCGTGCCCTAGAGAAAGAGGAGTGGGTTATGATAACGTGACAAAGAGGAGTATCTTGGTAGCGCGTGTGGCTGAACATAACGTGACAAAGAGGAGTGGGTTATGATAAAGACATACCCCTGAGTAGCATGCCATAGGGGTTATGAGTGGGTTTTCCTTGTTTACCTGACACTTTTTCAGTAAAAGCATTCCAATTAGGAACGAGATCCATATCAACACGGTTGATATCCAAAAAAATAGATCATCCATATGTGTACAACCCTTGTATATGAGGATTCCCGCGAACATGAGGTAACTGCTTATGCAGTTTGGAATCACAAAGGTCGTTGCTTATGATCTTCATCTTCTTCAATGTTCTATTTCAATCAAAAAAATGCTCATACCCTCTATTTTCTTCCTTCCATCGTTCCTCCGAACCCAAAAATCAAATTAATAATCTCTCAAAACCAAAGAACAACTGTAATAGAAAACCACTCAGAAGTCACGAGAAAAACCTCAGATGAATACGGAAACACATGGTATATAGTTATTCAGTCTAAACTGACCTACGTCTACTCTATAACTAGTGATATATTATTTCTCTTGTGCTCAGAGGCTTAAGGTTACAATGCAACATATATAGAGAGAAGGAACTAGAGTTACCGTTGATTGGGTCCAAGCTCATTAACAAGCCCAATTGATAATAAGCCACCATATAGCCCAACATCTTTCTGTTTCTCTTTCAGATCTAGAAGTTCCTCGTCGTCACAATCATCAAGAATCTCAACCGTAATCACTTTAGCTAATTTACCTTTGGCACGAAGCTTGTTCACCTTTGACCAGTATTTTGCATTAGCAAGTGATATAGCTTTCCTTTCTTATTTTATATGTGCTTCCCACTCTGGATTTTGTTCCATCAGCTTCAAAGCGTATCTGTACACAAACATGATGATTTGATTTATGATTTGTGATGTGAGATGTGTGATGTGTGTGAATGTGTGATTTGGTGAGATATTTATACATTGTGTGGGAAAAGTAATCGCTTTTAAGCACCAATTTGCCTTTTGAAATTACAATTAAACCCTTCCTCTTTTCTAACATTATTCCCATCATTCCGTCGGTCATTTTGTGACATTTCGATTTTTTCCTTTGCTTGTAACCGGCCCGATTTCAAATTCTTGTAATCATGATTGATAATCAATAAAGAATCGTATTTCCATTGATGTGTTATTTCGTTAATCATATCGTATTTTCATTGATGATGAGAAATAGAGAACAAGCGATCGATCTGAGTTCTGGTGGTTATATAATAAGGTGAGACATTATGAATTAGTATGATCATATAAACAAGTCATCCATTAATAGAGCTTACTTTTACACTCTAGCTAGTGATCGATTCATGTTTTGCTCGATAAGTTCCTTTTATACTATCGTGTACTTTGATATATAGAGTTAGTTTTTTAGGATGAAGATATGTCGTCGTCGTCTAAGAATGTTAGTTTTGAACAAATGTATTTTGCATAGTTATTGTTTCGATTGGTTCAAGTTTGTGTTCTATTGGAATGGAATTATAGAGCAATTAATGTGTCTTCATCGATATCATACTTCATCATCATCTTCGATCTGTAGTATATCATTTTCAGTTAGTAGATCAATGTTAATTAAGCTTGTAAATCTCGTTATCTTCATCCCTATAATTTAACTAAAAAAACATTATAGCTTCTCTCTCTCATTTTCAAATGATAATATTTTATACATTTATCATTATCATTTCTCATTCTTTGAACACAACCACTTAAAAAATATAGATTAAAGAAACAAAGAATAAATATTTATTTTTATCAAATATACGGATGAATAATAATTTTTTCTCTCTCATCCACTAACAACCACTCACAACAAAACCTCAAATTTCAAAAACTTCACTCACACAAATATAAGGAACGAGTTGTGAGCACTCTCCAAATTACTCATCCAACCCATTCTTTATGTTAGTTCTTATCATTATAATTTACCAACTAAATTAAAGATAATTTTAGGAGATTGGTATATTTGTTAATCCTCTATTCACATTGTATAATAACTATTTGCCATCTAACACCAAAACTCACATTTTAGCATTTTTTATATAAATTCTGATTCAATTTGTAATTTTTTTTTAAACGGCTAATTCATTAAGAACCAAAAAAACGCCTTAAAGCAAGAAGCTAAAAGGCAAAAGGAGTACAACAAGACTTACACATGAAAAGAAACCCATTATCACAAATATTGAATTTTATTTATTAGTTTGTTCTATAGTTTTACATATGAAATGATCTTGTATATTCGTGTTAAAAGCTAAATTGTCAATTTTCTTTTATTAAATTATTTGTATGAATAAAAAATTATTCTATAATTTTTGTAATTCATTGATAACTTTTAGGCAGACCACCTGAAATACATTTTTAATATAACCTCATACTTTATGAACTTTACCTTTTAAGGAGACTTGTTAACGTGAACTCGAATCATAACTAAAAGACCATTGTTTTAGACGGACACTTCTTGTCCCGAAACCGTTCTATTAAATTAATTAATAATTAATTTTAAAATAAAACGATAGTAAAACAAAATAGTTAGTAGTTAAGATCAAAAATGGAAGAAAGAAAACAAATTTATAAATTAATAAAAAATAATATAGAGATAAGGATAATGAATAAGATGTGAAATTTAAGAAATAATAGTTTAGATGGACCTGTACTGAACCGAACCCGCATTTTTTTAATAAAACCTCGTAGTCTATTACCTTTATTTTAAGGCGACTCATTGGCTCTAACCCGAACCAAAAGACCATTTATTAGATGAGCTTGTGCTAAGCCGAAACTGCTCGATTAAAATTTATTAAAAAATCAGTTTTATATGAAAAAGATAATAAGACAAAATAGTTAGTTGTTAAGAACTAAGGGACGGGAGAGTGGTAGAATTTTTAGGATTTTGAAGAATGAGTTGTAACTAATAGGAGGGTGCCACGCAAAAAAGAGAAAAGAAAGAATTTTGAAGAATTTTATGGGAGTAGTATGATTAAGGTGGTAGAGTTTAATATTGAGTTGGGCCCACAACATAACATACAAAACATTTAAATCCATCGGCAACAAGTAGCCGAAATCCTTCAAAAACTGAAGCCGATGGAAGAAGAATTGGGAGCGGCGGCGGTGAGGATTTGGTAGTCGGCGGCACCGTGGGAGTTCGCCGCTCCCACTCCGCCCTCCTAGTTATTTTTGTTCTAGTGAAAATAATATTGGGTCCGCCACTAGACTGATGCATGTGTGGTCCACACCCGGATAATCTTATTTACGTAAGTTTTACGTTACGAATGTATGTTTGGAAGGGTAATCATTGTATTAAAAGTTTTTAATTATATTATTTTTTTTCAATCTGGTGTAACACACGAGTCTCTAAAACTAATACTACATGATATACCAATATTGATGTGTAAAAATCAGTTATTTTTAATAACCGATTATCATTCCCTCAAAATAAGAAAATAAAAAACCAACCGACTCTTAAACCAATACAAAAGCAAAATCTTTTAACTGAAATCCCTACGCGCCGTTTTGCTTCCCTTCCACGTTCTAATATCTCGTTCGTAAAATCCTAATAAAATCGAAGTGGAGATGTCCTCTTGCTACATTCCTTTTGAAATCCAAGAGCAAATCATTAAAAGGCTTCCCGTCAAATCTCAGATTCGATTCCGATCCGTTTCAAAGAAATGAAACTCTGTAATCGATAGCAATCAATTTATCACCGATCATAATAGCAGCATAACCAGAATCAGCCGTGTAATCTACTGATAAAGTACATATACAGTTTAGATGTCACCAAATATCCATAGTAAAAAAAATATTCCGTGCTATAAAGTTATAGTTATATAAGAAGCAATAGCATTGCCACCAAATATCTCGTGTTGATTAAGGGATCTAAATATATGTTTTGGATTT
>JBCNJP010000003.1:1686385-1838833 GCA_039602395.1 Deinandra increscens subsp. villosa | reverse complement strand
GATAAATAAATAAAAAGTGGAAATAAAAACAAATAAGAAGGCTTACTGCATTTATAGGTAATAAAGTTTTACATTTTTATTATATATGATGTATTATAGTTTTATTAAGTAGAGAATATAAGCCACTCATTGTGACGAGAATTATAATTCTGGTTTAGTTTGAAGTACAACACATATCAAAACACGGATAAAAATAAGTATGCGTTAAAAGGGCACTGCAATGGTGGCATTGATGTGATTATATATGTATTTTTGATTACTGATAAGTAGATTAAAAAAGGTAGGTCGCGACAATATATTGGAAAATCACGAAAAATTCCCATCAATGTTAAAAATTTATTTTGATAAATAATAAAATAATAATTTAAAATTTAAAATTTTGAAAAATACTATCATTAAATATAAGATTTGATTTAGCATTTTAGAAACTGCTTACTTAAATTTTAAAAGAATTAAATTTAAAAAGAAAATAAAAGGATAAAAGGTAAAGAAAACATAAAGAAATTTTAGATAAGATAATAAAATGATTGGTATATTCCCAACTGAATATTGGGCTTCTCTAATTGGTCTCCTATCATTTGGCATGTCTTATACAACAGTTATACCCGAATTCAATCCAACAAGAATATAATAATACATGAGGATAGAGGTGTATAAAAAACCCGGTTTTAATCAACTGAATGTGGACACACAACCACAGAAAACAAAATCACCTGCTCGGGTTTACATATAATCAACCAAATGTCATCAGATGATCATGCCAAAATTTTGGTAAAAAACTTGATATATTGAAAATTTGAATACAAGTTTCAGCCCCTTTTTAGTACAAAATATAAAATAGAGCATTTTAGCTATGACCAAACTATTCATCATCTTCAGATGAGGTATCTTCGTGTCGTCCAAAATCATCGGTTGCTTCAGGTTCATCCTACACACACCCATCATAGTTTAGATTTAGAGATTTAGTAAATACTCTAAACCTTCCAAAATCATTTTATTCAAAAAATAAATCTTTGGACAAGCCAAAAATATATTAAATCTTTGGACCCTGAAATGTGTCAACTCGTACAACAAGTTACGCATTCGGCATTTCAATTAGGGCTGTAAATGAAACGAACCAAATCTTGTTCATGTGCATTTGTTGAGCATTGAATGTGTTCACGAACACATAATGAACGAAAATTCGTGTTCGTTTATTAAGAAATCAAACTTGTTCACGAACGCAAACGAACATGTTATTTCAAAAAAATAAAAATCAACATTCTTAATTCCAAACATCATACGTTATCACCTTAAATAAATATATATTTTTTAGCACATAACATAAAAAATTATAAATATAATTATCCAAAACAAATCACAACTTAGAAATAATAATCATAAACATAATTATCCCATAATAATACCACAAAGATGTAATTTTAAATGGTAAAATTGCAACCGAACATAAAAGAACATATTGCCGAACGTTCATGAACACAAATGAACAAACAAGGCCTTTGTTCATGTGTTGTTTGTTTAAGTAAACGAACATAATTTCGTGTTCATGTCCGTTCATTTATTAAACAAACTTCCAGCCGAACGATTCACCAACTGTTGACTAAGTGTTCGGTTCGTTTACAGCCCTAATTTCAACCCATTACCAAGCCATCCATTTTGTAACCAACTGTTAATATCCTACGGACCAATTATTACTGTACAGATTAATCACTGATTTTCAATTATGTATACAAGATTCTTTTACTTTCCCTTTTGAAGGTTGAGTTAGATATTTGTGATTACAGGAAATGCAAGAGTAACACAAAAAGAGAAAAAGAACTTACAGCTGTTTTATCCCAATCCTTCAGTTTAGATGTGGTCAGCATATAGTTATCTCGTAAAGGAGCCCACGCAGGACCTTCTTCATCACCTGCACTTGTGCCAGATGACGGTTTTCCCAGCTCAGAAAAGAAAGCTTCTTTCCTCCGCTTTTGAATAACTGAAAATTCATCGAAAAAGTCAAACCCTCTTTGTTAAGATTGAAGCTAAAAGAAGAGAAATTAAGCATTCAGTTCCATACCTTTAGCATCTTTAGACCTTAATGGATTTAAACCTTTCTGTGAACTCTGAGCTTTGTTAACCTATAAACAGCCAGTGACACAAGATGATGTTCAAACTTCAAAATATAGCTGAGGTGGCAAAACGGGCAAGTCAGGCAGGTCGGATAATGGGTCAAATGGGTCGAGGTCAAAACATGTAACTTTCAAAATTTTAGCTTAACCCATTTGACCTATTAGGGATTTAAAATCAACCCAATCCAACCCTGGCTTATAAGTAAATGGGTCCAAATAGCACAAAATGGTAACTCACAGCATTAAATAACTTCACCACTGAAAGTTCCGCCAACACATGAAAAAATGTAAAGAAGATTAGTTTGAAGATGCCAATAATGCAAAAGTTTCAAATTTCAACATAAAGAAACAAATTAAGTAAAGAAGTATGGCTTTACCTCCTTTCGTAGCAACTCCTATGAGTAGTTTTTCGTGTGAGACTGAAAAAGCATCAGGCTTTACATGTCCTTTCTCTCTTAACTATATATCCAAACAAATTCCATTGCATATGGTTAGTAAAAAATCTAAATGCATACACATTCGTTAAAAAAAAATAAAAAAACTATTTACCAAAGTTTTTTCTTTTTTAGCATCCCCCTTGACTTTCTTTTCAGTAGCTTCTTCAGCAAGCTTTTTTACTACAAGATTCTTGTAAGCAGATAATACAGGACCCTGTCGCAGCAACAACAAAACTCATAAAGAAATTATCCAACTTAATAAAAATTCAAATAAATAAACATGTTAAAAATCTAATATATATTACCAGCACATCATCTGTTCCGGTTCTCTTCACGATTTTCTTAAATGCTTTTTTGAAAGACGTGCTTCCTTCCGAAAATTTCATAATCCCATGCTCGGTTATCTCATCTTCATGGTCAGACACATCATCGTTGTCATCATCGTCGTCCATTTCTTCATCTGAAGATTTTTCATCATCCTCCTTATTTTCAATTTGCAATTCCTTCTTTTCAAACTTCACTGGCTTTTCATCTATATCATTATCATCATCATCACTATCATCTGAATTATAGTCTCTTGCTTTTTTCCTGAAAAGCTTTTTCGTTTTTCCATCCATTTTAGCCTTTTGTCCGCTGCCCTGAAACACTTTCATTTTCTTCCTCCCTTTACCTTTCTTGTGCCCTATTTTTCTCTTCCTTGGGTCATCATGTCCAGCTTCTTGCATTTGAAGTTCTTCAGCCATTACACTATTTTCCTTTGCTTAGCTCAAAACCTAAAAACCTAAATGATCAAAGTATTCTCAATTAGTCAAGCTCAATTAAATAGATTAGATCTATATATCATCAGTTAAAAATCATAATTGGAATATTGGATATTTAACAAAATTCGCATCGAGCTTACATACGAAAGAAAAAAAATCATGAACCAAAGTTTGAAAGTGAGTGAAGAATTCAAGCTATCTTAAAATATCAATATGCATACAACAATATTCATTTATATCAGTAACAAGCAGAGCCAAAAATAAAATTTTAGGTGAAATGTAATATACGTAATATCAGAAATTGATTAAAAAATGTGATTTATAAAAAGTTAAGTAAGTTCAAGTAGATTGTTGGGAAGATCTTTAATGTTTTACCAGGTTAACTTAGGTTTTAGACTTTTAGTTAGTTGGTAACTGATTAACAACTTTTATGTATTCAACAATTTCTTAAACCTAAACCTAATAAAAAAAACAGTTAACAAGTTCTGTTGGTTTGCTTATTTGATTTAACAACCATCTTACTTAATAAAGTCTTGGAAAACCAATATTAGTTCAGAAAGTAAATTGTTATTCCTATGTCAGAAACCACACTTGTTTTACGAAATAACTAAATCTTCAACTGCCAATTATAACAGGTCAATGAAAGGCACACATTTAAAGATTGCTCATTGTGTTTTTATCAAGAGTCCAAGTAATCAAGCAGGAACAGAAACAAAAATGCCATCCTTTATTACGTGTTTGTAGATCATATTAGTTAGGCGTTTTGTAGCAGATTCAAAATCGTTTGTAGCAGCACAACTTCCATCAGATTCAAACATTAACACAACTTCCATGAATCTCAAAATCGTTTTGTAGCAGCAAAATCGGGAGTAGAACAAAATTGGCAGCAAAATCGCTTTAAAAACGAAACGGTTTATGGAATGAAAATCGTTTTGTAGCAGAAAATAGTTTGATTCATACGTATGAATCAAAAAAACGATGCACCTGGAACAACAAGAGACTCGTTTGGTTTTGTGTCAGATTCAGAGGCGTTTGGTTTTGTATTAGATTCAAGAAATCAGAGGAAGCTAGCGAAATCAGAAGCAGAAGAAGAAGATGAGGAGATATGTACCTGAGACGCGGCGTTCGTCGGAGGCGAGCTGGCCGGCGATTGATGGAGGAGAAAACAGGGGCGGAGGTTTGAGTGTTGGCCGCTGTTTCTAAATTTTTTTTTAGGGTTTAAGAGATGTTTTCATCTCTTTTTGATTGTTAAAAACAAACCGTGTTTTTTTTTTAAACATGTTAGCGAATCAGAGCTAAGAGGCCATTAAGACGTTTTTCAAAAAACAAACAGCCTTTAGAGTTTCTAAAAGAGAACCACTTAGAAAAGAACCGTTTTTTTTTAATCTAAAACTTTTTGTGTTTCTGTGTTTTAATAAAAGGCGTAATCTAAAAGTTAGTTGATTGGTGGAAAGAGCTTTTGAAACAGCTGCAAAGTGTGTTCTTGATACTTCTCTCTTGCTACTGGTTTTTCTTTGGAATCGTCTTCGTCTATCTCCTATGTACGCTCCAGAAGGATCTCCTATCACCGCACCGCGGAGCTATGCTACCTTTAACAAAGCCATCTCTGGATCTGTAGTTGTTGTTTTCTTAGTGGCGATTTAGATTGTGTAAATAAAAGAGGAAAAACCGGGAAAATGTTGAGGAATATGAAGAAAGAGGTATGTGTGGTAAGTAAGTAAGTAAGTACGCGTGTAAAGTTGAGTATTTTCAGATGTTTCTAAAGGATTCTTGATGGATCATGGCTACGAAAAACTTCTAGAATTTACTAGATTGATCAAGCTACATTTTCCATGAGATATCCATGGAAATATCTAGGTTTATCTAGTTAGGAGTAGGGATGAGATCGGTACCATACCGGTACCGTACCGTACCGGTACCGGTTAGTACCGGTTTCAAAATTAAGAAAAATCAAGTACCGGTACCGGTACCGTTTAGGTTCGGTCGGTACCGGTTCGGTACCGGTACCGGTACCGGTATTTCGGTAAATTACCGCTTTAGTACCGGTTTTCTTTTTCCTTATAAAATTACCATCAAAGCATAAAAAAATGGTAGATATTTATAACAAAAAATCTCAATTATGAACAAATATAAAAGTTGGTTATTATAACTAAATCATGATTTCTAAAGCATTATACATTTTCTAAGGTGACCATGATCTATATTTATCAATGAACATTCAAAAACACGAAGGTGATATGATCTATATATTTTCTAATGTTAGTAAATATGTAATCTAATAGTTTAGAATAGATGATATACGAAGATTAATATTTCCTTTTCAGTTAAAAAATAATATACGAAGAATGAAAAAGTAAGTAATGTCTGAAAATCAAAACGTTTGACAAATGGAGCGCTCAACCGGTTCATTGTTCAAATAAAAATAATAGCCTAAGAACTATAATTGACGGATGTAAGAATAATTAACTAGCCTAAGAATTAGAAATATATAATTTATGTTTAAAAATTAAGACTATATATATTTCGGTACTCATTCGGGAAATACCGGTTTTTACCGGTACCGGTACCGGTTAGTACCGGTTTCAAAATTAAGAAAAATCAAGTACCGGTACCGGTACCGTTTAGGTTCGGTCGGTACCGGTTCGGTACCGGTACCGGTACGGGACCGGTACGGTACCGGTATTCGGTACCAAAAGCTCATCCCTAGTTAGGAGGCGAGTAGAGACATCTAGAATAATCTAGTAGTTATTTAGTTAAGAATTCTCTAGATGGAATATTCTAGAACTTGCTAGAAAACCCGGCTAACATTTATAAATAGGAGAGCTCCTCATTTGAGCTCTTCACCTCTTAAACTCATCAAACCACCTTGTAAAGGCTTTAAAGTTCTCCTGTAAACGTTCTCTTGTAATATATAAATTTTACTTGATTACGAGTCTTGTAATTCCACTGCATAGTTGTTTAGAATCGTTGCTCATTATTGGTTAAAGACTAATCTTAGAAGATGTTTAAGAGCCGCACGTGAGTTAGAAGAATTACTTCAATGACATACGTCTATCTAGGGTTTCGTCGTTGGTCGCCTTCTTTGTAAATCCACCATTTTCATGACCAGAAACATTTAGTCACTGCCATCCCCAACCTTCATCGCTGGATCACTATCATTTCAGATCCGACTCTCAAAAACCCCCAAATACATCATCACCATCGGCACCCCCATTCTCAGAAACCCCAAATCCGCTCTGCATAAGTATATTGAAATTAAAAAAGGGCTTCAGGAACTAACGCTCAGTTCCCGAGTTTACTCAAATAGGGAAAAGAAGAGAAGAGAAAAGAAGAGAAGAGAAAGAAAGGAAGAGAAATGGAGTGATTCATTTCCTTCCGAATTCCAAATCGGAAGGAAAGAAAAACACTGGAAATTGGCTTAACTTTCCTTCCACTTCCCCCCTTTCCCTCCTTAAATGAAACTCGGGAACACGATTTTTTTTATTTTCCTTTCCTTTCCCTCCTTAAATGAAACTCAGGAAAACAATTTTTTTTTTCATTTCCTTCCCTTTCCCTTCCCTTCCTCCTAAGTGAACTCGGGAACACAGTGTAAGTACGAAAGTCTGTCATCTCTGATCTTAATTTTGGTTTCGCCATCGATTTCGTTGGGAATTTTTCTAACCCTAAGAAATTGTCTAAGCACGGGATTTGAATTAGAGTTGTGAGGAGGTTTTGATTATTTTCATTTCTTACCGTGAAACGAAGAGCGGGGAGGAGTTAAGGGCGTTAGCGGGGAGGAGTTAAGGGCGTTCCGATGGACTTGACGGGTGGTGGAATGGTGGTGACCGGTTGGAGATTGGCGATTTTTTCCGTTGATTCGAAACATTTGTGGAAGCAAAATTGGTCTTTGGTTTCTTTCTAAGTGCGTTAATGGCCGTCGCATTTTTGGGCTTTGGCGTTGTTCCACCGCGAGAATCGAATTTTGATGGCTGGACGGTGGTGAAAAAATGGGAACTACATTACTAGTCCAGTATGAGCTCAATCTCTTTGAGAAAGAAAAAGAGAATTATATAAAGGTTCTTCTAATCTTACTAATTGCATAATTAATCCTTTTATTTAACTTAACAGAACAAATGGATGGCGTTGGTCAATTGGGTTGAAATGACAAACAATCACAAACTATTGGAGGAAAACGACCGATTTAAAAAATACGGAGGGAAGTGACAAAAAGTGACAAACCACATGAACGAAAATGACATTTAACTCGAGTTGGTGGAAAAAAATATTTACCAAAATGGGTTTTTTTTTTGCTTTTTTCAGTTTCAACTAATTTATTATATCTTTCTTTTACTCTTTTAGTTTCTTATTTTTACCAAAATGGCGAGTCACAATTTTTTTTATTATTTTATCTTTTTTTTTGTTTCAGTCTCCAAAAGCTCACCTCGTAGGTGATTTTTTTTTTACTTTTTTTAATTTTGAATTTTGTTTTACTTTTTATTTGGGTAAAAGAACCATCTAAACTTCGAATATGAATAAAAAATATAAGGAAAACTAAACAATTATCAAACTAAATAGTCACGATATCAAATATAAAATAAAATAACATTGTCAATCAAAGTCGAATACAAATGATAGAAAAGAAAATGTCAAAACTAATTAACCCACTTAGGCATCTATTTTTCTAGGCTTGGAGGGACATCTTGCACGATTATGACCACTTTCTCCACAAATTCCACGACGGTTAGTCTTTTTACCTTCTTTAATGTCCATTCTATTTCGTAGCCTTGTTGAGCATGGGTAACCTTTTTTATCTTGTTTAAGATCAGAATTGAGAAGTAATTATTTAATAGATGATGAGTGTGACCAATATGCTTCATGAGGGATTGGGGAAAACTCAGATGACCAAGTGCCACAATAGTTGACAATTGAGTAGCATTATTTAGGGTTTTACTGTCACTTGTCTTGACGTCATTATTTATTTCTTCTTCTTCTTCTTCGTGTATCAACCCTTGTTTTATTTCGTGCGATTGAGATGTGTCTTATCATCCGAGAATTAAGAATGTCAACCTACACTCCGTTGTATGTCGTCGAGAAAATCTTTAAGAAATTGTCGGCCACATCGGTGATTCGATGTCGTGTGATATGCAAGAATTGGAAAGAGACAATCGATAGCCCCAGATTCATATCCTCGTAAACTAGACGCCACTGCATCCTCTTGAAATCCTCGGCACCTCAAGAACCCTATATTCTCATCTCAGAATCTGAGAATGCTCCACACCGGCTTACTTTCATCCCTTATCCGACTCCCGACCATAATTATCCTAATGTTGCTATTGTCGGTTCGTGCAGAGGGCTGTTCTACGTTGACGTTGACGGTACAAACCCCGTTGTGATCTGGAATCCGGCCATACGTCGGAGGGTGGCTATTAACATACCCGCCTCTTCGATGTGTTCTGATCATCGTCAGTTTCTGGTTCTGTTTGAGGTTCACCTCAATACCGCGAGTCTCATGCTCGTTAAGATAACACATGTGCCACGAACGAGTTCTTCCTCATGGAGGGTTTAGGTTTAGGTCTCTATTTAAGGTGGCTGGAGGACCATCCAAGCCACCCTCAGTCCGGTTATTGCCAAGATGACTATTTGCATGTATCAACTTGCTGTTGACCGCTACATATACTTCCTCTGCTATAAGTATATGATGATGAGAAAAGCCCATAAAACCATGTTCGTCGCGTTCGGTATGGTGAACCAACTGTTTGAAGACGTGAACCTGAATGAGATGTTGAGAAATCCATTCAACGCACGCATTGTGATGACGAAGTTACGAGGCAGGCTCGGTGCGGTTGAGGAAACAGGTCACATGACGTTTTCGGTGCTCATAAAAAATGATGGCGAGCCGGGTTTTGTTAGACTCTAGAACATCTCTCTCCCTGACCCGACTATCGTTATGCTCATGGGCCCCTCGCGGGCTTGTTATTTGGAGTAGGGGTTTTGATGAACCGTTCATATAATGTTGGACGAGCACGACAACTATGTCAAGTATCCGCGCGTGAGCCTACCCTTCGAGGAGTTGATACTCCTGTTAGATCGGTAAGTGAGTACACTGGATGAGGGACAATTGGGTGGTAGAGCGTACAGTTTATGAGTTTAATTTTTTTTTTGTTTATGAGTTTAGTTTTGTTTTCTTTGGTTAACATAACATGGTTGTAGTAGGGATATAGTAACATGGTTTTTGTATGCATTAAGTCTTTCCATGGTTTTTGTAACAGTTGGGTGGTAGTGATATATATGAATGTGAGTTTGCATGGAAAGAGTTGATGCATACAAAAACCACGTTATTATATCCCTACTACAACCATGTTATGTTAACCAAAGCATACAAAACTAGACTCATAAACTCATAAACCAAACCAAACAAAACTAAACTCATAAACTGTACTCCCTACCACCCAATTGTCCCTCCTCCAGTGTACTCACTTAACGCCCTAACAGGAGTATCGAATCCTCGAAGGGTAGGCTCACGCATGGATACTTGACATAGTTGTCGTGCTCGTCCAACGTCATATGAATGGTTCCATCAAAACCCCCTGCTCCAAAAGACAAGCCCGCGAGGGGCCCTAAAAACCATGAGCATAATGATAGTCGGGTCGGGGAGAGAGATGTTGTAGAGTCTAACAAAACTCGGCTCGCCATCATTCTTGATGAGCACCGAAAACGTCATGTGACATGTTTCCTCGACCGCACCGAGCCTGCCTCGTATCTTCATCATCACAATGTGTGCGTTGAATGGATTTCTCAACATCTCATTAAGGTTCACGTCTTTAAACAGTTGGTTCACCATATCAAACGCGACGAGCATGGTTTTATCGGCTTTTCTCATCATTATATACTTATAACAGAGGAACTATATGTAGCGGTCAATAGCAATTTGATACATGCCAAGAGTCATCTTGGCAATAACCGGACTAAGGGTGACTCGGGTGCCCTTCCGGCCACCTTCATCCGAGACATAAACCTGAACCCTCCACGAGGCAGTACTCGTTCGTGGCACATGTGATATATTAACGAGTATGAGACTCGTGGCATTAGGGTGAACCCCAAACAGAACTAGAAACTGACGATGATTAGAACACACTAAAGAGGCGGGTATGTCGACAGCCACCCTCCGACGTATGGTTGGATTCCAGATCACGTAGGGGTTTGTACCGTCAACGTCAACGTAGAACAGCCCTCTGCACGAACCGACAATAACAACATTAGGATAATTATGGTCGGGAGTCGGATAAGGGATGAAAGTAAGCCGGTGTGGAGCATTCTCAGATTCTGAGATGAGAATATAGGGTTCTTGAGGTGCCGAGTGTTTCAAGAGGATGAAGTGGCGTCTAGTTTACGAGGATATGAATCTGGGGCTATCGATTGTCTCTTTCCAATTCTTGCATATCACACGACATCGAATCACCGATGTGGCCGACAGTTTCTTCAAGATTTTCTCGACGAAATCCAATGGAATGTAGGATGACATTCTTAATTCTTAGACGACAAGACACAACTCAACCGCATGAAATAAAACAAGGGGTGATTCAAGAAGAAGAAAGAAATAATGATGTTAAGACAAATGGTGGTAAAACCCTAAATTTATAGGTTTAGATATTTTTTTTTAAATAAAAAGGGATTTACAAGGAAGTAGCCGTTCAATTAGAAAACACATTTTATTTTCACTTAGTTTTCAAAGTGGTTAAGTGATGTGTTCGGAACTAAACCTAAAAATAACTAATTAAACCTAAACCTAATCCTAGACCTAGACACACCTAATTTTACCGAAAATCCTAAACTAACCGAACCCTAAGGCACGTGCACTTGTCGGATTGTAGAATAACTAAGGAAGACTGGGATATCGAACCTAGGACACTCTATAGACAAGACTTAACGTAGGACCTAAGAAATGGAAATTTGAGACTTTGATTTTCAAGTGAGTTTAGAATTTTAAATAACTAACTAACTAACTACCGACAACCCGAAAACTTGAGACGACTTCAGAAAGGAGAAAGGTACCACCTAGACCTAGAATCCTAATTAACATCAACGACCTCACTCGGCTATGACAAATCTGATGGAACCAGGATCTTAAGACACAACTTATAGAAACCCTACGAGCCCCCGAAACACTCTCCGTACGTTACTGATAGAATACCTATAGACTGGATTACGCTCACCGGTTAATTAGTTCACCTTTTGAGTTCTTCCTAACTGATTACTCTAACGCTCGGACAAGTGGTTCACCTTTTGAGTTTTTCCTAATTGATTACTCTAACGCTCGGACAAGTGGTTCGCCTTTTGAGTACTTCCCACTTCAACTATCCTAGCCACCCTCGAAACAATCTAAGGCACCCTAGACTAGCCGGAGCTACCTCTAATTCCTACAACTGACACGGCTAGCAAATTAGCTAACGACCCTAGGAAATTTCCTTTTGAGACAATGTTATCCTAGTTCATTAACCAACCCGACTACCCGAGAAATCCATTACCATTTAAGCTCTAGATAAGGCATAATATTAATTTCATAGATATTAATTACTAGCAAATTCTATGATCACTTTTCAGGCAAATCACAATTAATTAGCAAAACATCGGTTATGCCACTAAAATACCTAATTCAAACTGAAAGACATTCACGAACTAGGTATGAATTTACTAATGATCACAACCCTAAAATTAGTCCGCACATGCGTTCAATTATAGATAACTAAAGGAAATTAATAGAGCAACACATCCATACACATTACACAATTGTCATAAACCAAGCAATAGTCATTAACAATAATTATTCATCAACAAGGGTCTAGGTGGCGCTTCAAGAATTAGCCTACCACCATGTTTGAACCAGAAACAATAATAAAAATCCTTACTTTAGCCGCTAACATAATTCTAGTCTAACAATTGATCAAGAAAATTACAAGAAAAAACGAACCCGGATGATAATATTAGTCGAATGATTGAATCGGAAAATTTTCCTCTTGATCCTCGGCTGTTTCTCACGTCCAAAATTGTCCTTTTTTTCTTCTTTAGTTCGGCTGGGATTTTATTCGATCGTGGGGTTATTTTTTCTGTCTTCCTCTCCAATTTGTAGGCGTAAAAACCCCTTTTTTTTCTTCCGAATATAGATAGCTTCTGCCGTAGGGTTATAATCTTTTGCCCCCTTCAAAGTTATCCCCTATTTACTTCCGTGAATTTGTTAATTCCTAGCGTACGCAAGCCCAGAAAAAGTCCACTTTAAAATCTTTCTTTCGGGTTTCTCTTGCGCAACACATGATCAGGCCCATTTTTGTAATAGAATTTTGCAGCCCAATAATAAAATCAGAATCACGGTTCTAGTTCTTATGTTTTCCATCATCATAATATGAGCCTACCATAGTGCATTCTATTTGTTTCATGCTTGAATAGTAGCCCCAATGCCATTTCCTTTTACTTACGTGAACCCTCACAAGGAAAATGTCAGTCTAAATAGTATGAGTTTTCATATATTTCCAATTTAGCCCCTTGGTCTTTCATTAATGCAACGTCGGTCTCTCAAACTTCATAATTAATTCTTTTAGTCCTTCATCTTTGATGTAATGTTATATCATCCTCTTGGACTCGTATGTCAACCTACAACCAAATATATTTAACCATTTTGAGCACAATTAAATCGCAATCAACCTAAATAAACACAAGACTCAATTAATTACTAAACTCACCT
The DNA here is from genome assembly GCA_039602395.1 of Deinandra increscens subsp. villosa. Taxonomy (NCBI): domain Eukaryota; kingdom Viridiplantae; phylum Streptophyta; class Magnoliopsida; order Asterales; family Asteraceae; genus Deinandra; species Deinandra increscens. The sequence goes on along the minus strand of JBCNJP010000003.1, from coordinate 1,825,809 downwards.
AAAATTGTACAAAAATGACTCAATATATTAATTAAGACACAAATACTATAATTCAACTAAAAAGCATATAAAACGACTCAAAACTGACTCAACTAATATATAAAATACAAAGGAAAATATAGATGTGTTTACAACACATCATTAAGACATCACAGATTTTTATTTTTGATCTATCTCATTTGACTTAAATTAAATTTGGTTTATATTTCTCAAAATGAGATATACTTTTTAAAATTTATTTAACATGTTACTAAAATTTATGTGTTATACATTTTAAATTCTATATGTTTTTATACTATAACTGTGACACTAAAGTTTAATAAACTTATGTATTATACATTTTTAAAAATTCTCCTTTTCTTTTAATATTTCTTAGAATATTTTGTTTAACAAATAGTTTTTTTTAAACCTCTTTTAAAACGAGTCATTGTAGTCTAAGTTTACTTTAGAAATTATAATACTTTTAAAAGCGTAAGTTTTAAAGAAGAAAATTTATAAGTTTTAATTACCTTTTAGAACTTTTTTTTTCATAAGTCATCCAAGTTTGAATTTAAATACTCAATTTTACACGCATTCTTACTTACTTATCACGCATACCTCTTTCTTCCTATTCTACTATTTATCCTTACTCTAATATACCTCCTTTTCATGACAACAAGCGTTTTCTTGTTTTTGGTCCACAAGATCGACGAATACCGAGTCAAAAGGAATGAACATCCCAACCCGGTGACCCGTTAACCACTTGCATAACGTGCCATTCAACAAGCGCTAACACTACCTTACCTTTAGCATTTTGAGATCATTCTTTTAACTCAACATACATTCTAGATAAAACAATCATTGCGAGTATAATACTAATCATCCAACGCATTAATAGTACCATCAAAATCTTGGCATATTGTTCTAACACCTCTAATTACACCCAAACCCACAATTTTAATAAACATCAATCCACCCAAGAGGGTGTGATCATTTTGAATTTAAGCATACTTCTCTTTTGACCCGAGGTCCAATCTTGCTATTAGATACCACTTACTTCTTGACCCAACGGGTCGCATCCAACTCTTCTTACCTTTCCTCTACTCGTTCCTCATTCAATGGCACCACACATAGTAAAGATAAATGTAAATGAGACCAAGAGCATAACATTTACATCTAATGACATTTTCATGTCCTATCTTTCTGTAACAAAATTTAGACACATATTGTGTTACCTTTTAGAGTTTAGCCTTGTCTTCACGTCGATGACTCGAGCTTCCACTTGCATCACCTATAATTTCATGGTTAATTAGATTAACCACTCCACACTTGGGACTCATACATAATTACATACCACCACATGCCAAACTGGTGACTTTCATCCCCTTCCTAAATTTTACATTTTTTTAGGCATTTTAACGAACACCTAGCGTGCATACAAAACATCCTAGCTATCATGTGCATTTTAATAACTAATTCACCCAATCTTTGTGTGCAAGCATACAATTAAATGAAGATTCCATAAATTTAGAATCTTTATCACATTACTAAGTGTTCTTAGGTTTAGTTTGACAAGACCAACCCATCTTAGGTGCTTAAAATCGATTTCCATATGATCTGTCTAAGCACCCATCACCCCATCAACAAATCTTGAAGAATACAAACATGGCAAGAAAAATCTATGCTTTCTCTAAGCATAATAACACACATGAAGTCAGATTTCTACATCAATTTTACCCCCACAAGAAATCTATAGAAACCACTACAAGGTAGATAACTTACTTGACAAAGGTTCTATGGTTTTGAGGAGATTTCATGACCTAGCCACCTCCCACCACCCAATTTCAAACTCACTAAAACTCTTAGTAACTAAGACCTCATCCTTTAATTATGTCCTATTAGAACACTTCACTCAAGCCCTCCCGTATTTATTAAAATAAATTAAAGAAAACAAACGAGTTTCGGGATGTTACAAATAAGCTAGTAAAAAAGTCCATTCCATAAAAGTAGCCAAACATAAACCCAAATCCAACTATGAAAGTGTTTAGCATTAGCAAGAGGCTCAGATTGAAAGTGAAAACATGGCTACACATAGTACCTCCCAATGTTAACACAACCATTAAACTGAATACCAAATCATAAGCTAACCGACAGTCCCACAAAGACAGCCAACATAAGGAACTTTCAAACAAGGGTCCATTAGAAATCATCATCCAAATGACCCCCAAAATCACATAATATGCAATCGAATATAAGAAATAAGTATTCAAACGATTACATGGCCCACAAATACGGACCTTAAAGTAAGCAATGGCAAATAGTTTAGATTAACAGTTTATTTCAACAATTTTGGAGTTTTAATATCATATTTTGGAGTTTTGGACTAATGGACCATAGTAAACAAAACCCAATATTCTTAAATAATATATACTTAGATTTATTAGCAAACAATATATATATAGTACGTACTAATTATCCCTTCCACGTTTCCATCTATGATCAAAGTTGAAACCCTAACCATCGCAAAATCAAAACCGAATTCAAGATATCCGCCTGCTACATTCCCTTCGAAATCCAAGAGCAAATCATCCAAAGGCTTCCCGTCAAATCTCTGGTTCGATTCCGATCCGTTTCAAAGCAATGGAAATCTCTAATCGATAGCTCTCAGTTTATCACCGACCACAGCACCAGCAACAACCACTATCTACTCGTAAAGTACAATTTAGAAGCCGATGATAATTTCGTTTCGATTGCTGACGATGACTCTAGTTTCCCACACCACAACTTTTCTCCCACTGTTTCTCCGATTCTCGAGCAAGTTACGAGTCCATCATCGTTGCTCGAATGCTCTCACGGATTGGTGTGTTTGTTCGGTTATTATCAAGATCTGTTGGATGATCACAAACTGATTGTTCTTTGGAATCCATCGATCAGGAAATCCGTTGGTGTAATGGTGCCATCGGATGGACTAACTGCCGTTGGTGTTGGCGTCTGTCCTAAAACCTGCGACCCTAAGATAGTTAAGTTTGTTGGTGTTCCGTTCCCCGGTGATTTGAAGGCCGAGGTTTTTACGTTAAGCACGGGAGCTTGGAGAAGCGTGAAGAAGAATCTGTCTTTGACTTCGTCCGAATACATTGAATTTGATTGGGTACAGTTGGTTATAGATGGGGTTATTTACTGGCTTGCTTTCATTAGGGCATCTCAGAAAGCTTGGATCATTTCATTCGATTTAACAAGCGAAGAGTTTGAACAAGTAGAGCTTCCGGAAAGATTAGCACGCCCAGACAACACGTACCCATCTAAGTTTAAGGACTCTCTTGTTGTGATATGTTACCGTGACGATAATCTCATGGAATGTGAAGTGTGGCTAAAAAATAAAAATCATAACCATGGTGGTGATTCGTTGTTTACTATACTATTCAAGTTTGATTTCCGGACGAAGCTAGATGCTTCGAGTTTTTATCAGATAGTTGGATTTAGGATGAATGGGCATGTGATCGTGGAACACAATGACGGCCTACGAGGAAGACTTGGAGTTTATGAACCCGGATCGACACACGTCAATGATCTTGAGATGGATGCGGTTGTTGATGATGATTAGGGCTGTAAACGAACCGAACAAACACGAACGAGACATGTTTGTGTTTGTTTGTTAACATGTTATCGGACAATCGAACGAACACGAACAAATAGCCAAACAAGATTTTTTGTTTGTGTCCGTTTGTTAAGCAAAAAAACTTTTTCATGTTTGTTTGTGTTTGTTTGTGAATTTTTTACATTTAAGGTCAAATGAACCAAACGAAATTGACAAACCAAACCAAACTTAGTCACAAACATACCAAACAAACCAAACCAAAGACAATCACAAATAAAACCAAATAAACCAAACGAACCAAATTAACATAAATGAATCAAACAAACAAACACTATATGCTTGCATAAAAACAAAGCATTCATCCAAAGGCTGGAGATGCATGGAATCGTGGAGGTTGTATAAGGTATTGTGTTAACCTTAATTATAGAAGATATTGGATGGTATAATTCATAAATATTTTTAAAAATAAAAGCTAAATAGAGAATATCTTAAAAGGGAAATTATGAATACTTAAAAAAAATATTATTAGAAGTATTAATGTTAACAAACAAACACAAACAAACAATACGAACAAACACAAACGAACGAACACTTACCGAACGTTCACGAACACACTTACCGAACGTTCACGAACACAAATGGACGAACGATGACTCTTTTCGTTTTCGTTTGTTAAGCTTAACGAACAAATTGTTTTGTCCGTGTTTGTCCATTTAGTAAACAAACGAACACAAACGAACTCCCGCCCGAACGGTTCACGAACTTTTCATGAAATTTCGGTTTGTTTACAACCCTAATGATGATAAAGGGATTCAGATGGCCTCCTATACAGAATCACTACTTCTGTTTAATTATTCTGGACCTTCTATTATTGTTCACTGATGCATGGTAATTCATATTTTTATTTTATTTTATCTGTGTTTTATGCTATGCAAACTCAGATTTATGGTATGCTGCAAACTTAGATTTGGATTCTGTCAAATTATGCATGATGCATTCTGTTGTTATGCATGCAAGTGGTTTTTTGGTTTCAATAAAGCCAAACTCAGTTCAATTATATATTTATATTTAACATGCATTATTATAGTTCCAGAATTTTAGATGTCACTAGCTTGAAATATAAGAAATGTGGAAGATCGAAACTATCATATACCATGTATGTAATCTATGCACATTTATTTGTCTAGCCAGATCATATAAATGCCTCAGAATCACCATCTGCAACAACGGCACAAAACAAACAATTTCAATCCTCCAGCATTCTTTTAACTTCATAGCCTTTTGTACATCTAGTATTTATCTCAAATTGGCGTTCCCTTTCGTGGGAGAAGGACATTTATTTAACTAAATGTTACAAAAATAACTGTCAAAGAGAAGTCAATGGTGTCTTCATATTTTTATAACAAAGGCTTTCTAGGAAAGTTAGAGAAAACCTAAGCCTATCCGTAGTGGGGCTTGAAACCCCACTTTCAATGCCCCTCCCACTATGGTGAGGCGTCAAAAGCAATAAAAACCCCTAAGGCGTGAGAATTTTCACGCTGAAAGGGGGAAAGATTGGGAGAGGTATAAGGGCTTGATGGGGGCTTGAAAGGGGACGTTTAACAACTACATCATTTTTGTTTTCAAGCCTCTTGCCACGTAGGATGCCACATGTGACCAGGGGCGGATCTACTTCATTGGCAGGGGTAGCGCCCGCTACCCTTGAAGTTGCATTGCGTAGTGGGAAATTTGCACTGCGTAGTGGGAATTTTTCGTTTTATTTTTAACGTTTTATGTATTTCGTTACCCCTGAACTTTTAGTCTAGATTCGCCACTACACATGTCACAAAATGCCCACATGAGGGGGCTTGAAAATCCATGACCATTACACATAGCCTAAGGGGCTGCTAGCCAAAAAAGAAGTAAGCGTGCTATGTGTAGTGGGCGTTATGTCCCGTCATAGCGACCAGCACCCCCCCCCCCCCCCCTTCTATTTTTCTTAATTTTGATTGGTTGAAATGAATAAATATTTTTTTTAAAGGAAAAAAACAATGATAAGAGGGACTTTATAAGGGCCATTACACTTTTAGTCTTGAAACCCCTTGTTAACTAAAATGGCACATGTTAGAAAACTCCAAAGAAAGAGGCTTAATGACTACATAGCCTAATAAGAACCAAAATGACCCATTTTTTGAAGTGGGTTATCATCGTAAGTCCGAATATCAAGGCTATTAAAAAATCAGTTATCGTCATAGGTTACTCTTCTGGTTTTGAATATTAATAAGACACTTATTTTAGTTTCTCAAAATCTTAAGGCCTCTGCAAATTTAACAATTAGGGTTATACATCATAAGTGACAATGAGATTTGATTTCACTTGTATATATTTAAGGTGCTATAGCCCCCCCCTAATATTTACAACTACTAAAATACTTAATTTTATAATTCTGTTTATATCTTTAAAAAAAGTTGAGCTCTTATAGATTGGTTGTGTTGTTAGAAATATGTGACCATTTAGAACGCGTGGGAAGTTGCTAACATGTCTCTCTTGTCTTGTTTTAAAACGATTTTTTCTTTCTAATATATTTCATACTATTTTACTTATCTAATAAAATACCATTTCAAACTAAGTATCATGTTTAGTGTCACTAAGATAAATAAATATAAAATGCCAACTGCCAATAACTTACAATATTACATATGCCAATTATTAAAAAATAAGAATTAGTGACGAGTGTTTTTTCTGGTGTTACCTGAGGAAGGTGCCATTTGGTGATGGGTTTACCTCACCTCAATAGTTGACTTCCACTTTTCAACTCTATCTAAATATACATACACTAATAATATATATATACCCCCACCAACAAAAACTGTCACAAAACCACCTTCTCCAAATGGCTGTTGAACCCAACTATTGTTTCACCAACACTTACGAGAATGCTCTAGCTTCATCTCTCCAAGTAACGACATCTGACAACATTGTATTCAACCTTTCTGTGCTCAAAGAAAAAGCCCAACATGTTCACTCCGCGGCCGCCGTGTTCGTCACGCAATCGCAAACGCAACCGGCGGTTTCGGTTTCGGTTCCGGTTTCTAACTCGACATGTGTTAACATGGAGAACATTGTGAGTTTGCTTCAAGAAATCATTGCTATCGCGTCTAACGTCATGTTCACTTGCCAAAATGTTGTCCCCGGGGTCCCCGCCGGCCACCATGACAACACGCTTGAGTTTGACCAGTTGACTCAGTCAAACATGATGTTTGAGTGGTCAGACGGTGGTGGTGGTGGCGGCGGTGACAGTAGTTTTGGTGTCGTAACTGGCAACGCCAGAAACAAAGACAATGGTTTAGAGAAGAAACATTTTCGGGTTGAAACAGATAGCTACAAAGGGTCAGAGTCAGGATCAGGAAAAAGACTGTCTCCAAATAATTACGACATCATAGAAATGGATGCAGCCGATTTGCTAGCGAAATACACACATTATTGCCAAGTATGTGGTAAAGGCTTCAAGCGAGACGCGAACCTCAGGATGCACATGAGGGCCCACGGGGACGAGTACAAGTCCGTCGCAGCTTTAGCCAATCCCGTTTCGTTAAATGGTCATGCGTCGACAAAATTGGCTAAAAAGTACTCGTGCCCGCAAGAAGGGTGTCGATGGAACCGTAAGCACGCGAAGTTTCAACCGTTGAAGTCGATGATATGCATGAAGAATCACTACAAAAGGAGTCATTGCCCGAAGATGTATTCGTGCAAAAGGTGTCAACAAAAGCAGTTTTCGGTGCTTTCGGATCTACGAACCCATGAGAAACACTGCGGGGACGTGAAATGGCGGTGCTCTTGTGGCACGACGTTTTCGAGGAAAGATAAACTCATGGGTCATGTTGGCTTGTTCATCGGTCACACACCGATTATTGATCAATAGTCATTGAATTAGGAATGTGAGTTTGTTTTGGAACTTTTTTAGATGGTTAATATGTATGTATTTGTGATATATAGGAAGATGATTTGGATACAACAAAAGTTATTGGAGGCATTGTATGTAATACTCTCTAGAAAATATGCTACAACAACCAACAACCCATGTGTTAGTTATGTGCTAAATGTCTTTGTTGTATGCTAATCACCGACCTTTATGATATTCTATGAACATGTAAAGTCCATTGTTTTGTTGTTAAATTGTTTGAACACTCTTTAAGGAAACATTAGTGGTATTTCTATACTATTATAATAGATTTAAAAAGGATAAACTTGTTATTTACTTAAATAATTAAAAGTTTAAGGGGTAAAATTGTCTTTTTTATCATGTTATTAAATAAATAAAAGCTGAATAAGCAATTATTAGTGAAATTAATTTAGAGATGTAATTATGTAAAAATGTTTAACTAAATTTGAAAGATAATATTTATTGTATATAAATATAAACTTTCATTAAACCTTTAAATCTATATAGTATTTCATTAATTAATTTTTGAAACATTTTTCAGTGCATGTCTTAGTGTGTTCTTTTTCATGTCCGAACGCACCACCGTGTGGGACCCCACTAGTTCTTATTAATAAATGAAGAAGGTTTAAAGTTTGGGTTCTGTTGTTGGTACACCCCAACTCTAAATCCACACCTCGAATACATCGCATATAGCCCTTATATGTTGCGTAGTTTCAAAAAAACAAAATATCATAAAATTCAAGCCGGGGGAGGGGGGCATTTGACGTATAGGTTTAAAAAAAAAGAATGTCATAAACTTCGGGATGGAGGGAGTACGACCTATCAGTACGAGGTTGTTAAGTATACGCCACATATAACCCTATATGCGACGGATAGGGGTATGTAAGTAGAAGGACCCAATAATATAATTTTAATTAAATTTAATTATTAGAAATAGTTAAGTAGGTTTTTTTTTAATGACAAGATATCCTACTTCTAAATGACGCCTAACATATTACATTTTTTTCGATCTTTGAGCTGATATGTTTTACCACCAAGCCGCTCGCGGAAATGGTTTTTTTTTATGGAATGGACTCGACTGACGACATGAGTTACCCGCACGGTCTATGATCGCAACGTGTTGTGGGTACGTAATACCGTTATACCATGTATTCACCCCCGGTGGCCTTGTTAAAGTTTAATGCGTTAAAAAGAAAAACTAAAGTAATTTCATAATTATTACATATATTAATCCAATGTATAATGGGAGAGGTTCAAATGAGAAGTTTGTTTTGGGTAAGAAGGATAAGGAGGATTTTCAGCCATTGGATCTTGATCTGATAAAAAAGGAAGGAGGGGTATTTTAGTCTTAGCCACTTTTGTTGACTTTTATCTACTTCCTCCATTTTCTTTAAACATTCATAACTTTTACATACGACATTATTTTTTTAAAAAAATTACATCATAAAAACGAGCATTTTTTTATCTTTAAAACGCATATAGTGTTGCTATATAAAAAATGAAAAAAAAATTACCCTTTCGATTTTTGACACAGGTCATTGTGTCATTGTGTCAAAATGTTCAGATCATTGTGTCATTGTGTCGACGTGTCAAAAGTATATATAGTGTTGCTATATATAAAATTAAATACTCTTTCGGTTTTTTTGGCACAATATGAAACAATGATCTGAACATTTTGACACATCATTGTGTCATTGTGTCAAAATGTTCAGATCATTGTATCATTGTGTCGTCGTGTAAAAAGTATATATAGTGTTGCTATATATAAAATTAATTAATCTTTCGGTATTTGTCATCATATGAAACAATGATCTGAACATTTTGACACATCATTATGTCATTGTGTCAAAATGTTCAGATCATTGTGTCATTGTGTCGTCGTGTCAAAAGTATATATATTGTGCTGCTATATATAAAATTAAAAAATATTACTCTTTCGGTTTTTAACAGCATATGACACAATGATCTGAACATTTTGACACAATATGACACAATGATCTGAATATTTTGACACAATGACACAACGACACAATAACACAATGATCTGAACATTTTGATACAATCGAAAGAGTAAAAAAAATTTATTTTTTTATATAGCAACACTATACGCGTTTTAAAGATTAAAAAACGCTCGTTTTTATGGTGTATTTTTTTAAAAAAAAATAATGTCGTATCTAAAAGTTATGAAGGTTTAAAAAATGAGGGGAATTTGATAAAAAATCAAAAATATCCTTCCATCTTTGATTTTCTTTAGCTTTTCTCTCTAATTTACCCAGAAAAATTTTAAGCCATAGATCTTCATTTAATTAAAGATCTAATGACTATTATTCCTTCTTATCCTTCTTATCCAAACTAAACTTCTCATAATAACTAAAATTTACAATTATTTATGTTTCTATTCTATTATAATATTGTATATATTATATGACAAACATTGCGACACATGTGTCAAAACCGTCAAGCAATGACTGTCGTTCAAAAGATGCTTCAACATAGCGTTAATGATGCCTTCTAAGCTCGATTCCTCAATTTAATTAAATAATCCCCTTGCATTTTAACTTTTTAGATATTAGTGGTTATGTGATGTTGAGGTATGCCACAAGCCTACAAGTTATGATGAAAATTTTGGTCTTTTATTATAATTAAATTGATTTAATGGAGCATATTGCTTTCTACTTATAATAAATTAATTTGATAAAATAAATAATGTACAAACCTCTTGAATAAACGCTTTATTTTGTTGTTCTAACTTTTTATAAGCCAACTCACATGTGATTTCCCTTTATTCCTACTACTATAAGTGTGATACATAAAGTAAGTATTCATATCGTCTTAAAGAAGAAATCCAAAACATATATTTAGATCCCTTAATCCACACGACATATATGGTGGCAATGCAATTGCTCCTCTATGTAACTATAACTTTATAACCCAAAACAATTCACATGGTTATAATTAGGAAAAATTGATTTTAATAATACAAGTTTTACCTTGTTGGCGGATAATAATACGAGTTTTGAAATGTTCTCACAATAATACGAGTTTTGTGGGTATTGGATTCTAATGATACACCGTTAGTTTTTCCCTAACGGTGTTAGTCTGTTGCCTATGGGGCACCTGACGTGGACTATTTTCCTCCTACGTGGCACATGACGTGGCACCTGACGTGGCACCTACTACGTAGACAACAAACTAACACCCTTAGTTAAAAACTAACGGTGTATCATTAGAATCCAATACCCACAAAACTCGTATTATTGTGAGGAAATTTCAAAACTCGTATTATTATCCGCCAAAAAGGTAAAACTTGTATTATTAAAATCCATTTTTCCTTATAATTATAGCCAATTAGAAATGACCACGGACGGGACCCTCACAACTTATCTATCGACCAAAACCTTAACTATTTAAGGTTTTCTGGACAGTTTTGTATAGCATTGAGGTTTCTTGAAAAACCATCAATTGATAAGGGTCCATCTACTAATACACCCCAAAATCCAATTCAACACCCCTATACCGTATAACCTTATACATGGTGTATAGGTTTAAAAAAAACAATTTCCATTAAAGTTAATGTGTTAGTACGAGGAATCAGTACGTGGTTATCGGTACGAGGTGGTGTATTCCACGTATAGCGTCATACAAGTCATATAAGGTCGAGTGGTTATTTTAGGGCTTTTACCTTACAAATAGCTCATTAACCCATTATTCCGTAACTTCGTTTCTTCTTCTAAGTTCCTTTGGAGTTCATGGGCCAACACCTCTTTTCAATTCCTTTAGCGATGTACGAATTGATTCCATTGATGGATTATTAAGACGAGTTTTGGTTTTTAAACTGTTTCGATTCAAGAACAGTTTTTTACTACGTGAAAGTCTCTAACAAGGAAAAAAGACATGAAATGGGCCGGATCTATGAGTATGGGCCTGTTACACATGTCTAATAAGCTGTGTTATTAGGCTTGTATTATAAGCCCACTCAACATCAAAGTATATTTAAACATAAGAAGAGTTAATTTACAATACTGTTTTGTATGATCCAGTTGCATTACTTTTCACGTCTAATTATTCAATCAAAAATCAAGTTTCGCATCTAATTTAACAAATTTTCTTATCCGTCTCGCGATGAGGCGACATCAGTTTTTTTAAAAGTAAGATAGATATTGATTATAATATGCTTCAGGGTTTTAGACTTTTAGTTACATAATGAGAGATTTGAATATATGAATTATTCATGTTTAGGGCCATAGTAGAATGGTCATCTAGAGTCAGCTATATTATTAACACGGTCACCTACATAACTAGTGGTTAAAAAAATAAAACAAATATCACCATCATTGAAAAAACAAAAACTAATAGAGTAGGAAATAAATATCACCATCATTGAAAAATAGAATCAGAATGATGAAGCAAAAGTAGTGATTCTGTATAATAGGTCATCTGAAACCCGAAATCATCATCATCAACTGCATCAATCTCAAGATCACAGATGTGTTTTGAACAGGGTTCATAAACTTTAAGTGTTCCTCGTTTACCATCATGGTTTTCCATTATCACATGTCCATTCATCGTAAATCCAATAACGTTATAGAAGTATGAATTATCAAATATCCTATAATCAATCTTCAATAATTTTGTAAACGAAGATTTAGAATCACCATTTTTTACCATCGTCCAAACATCACAACCCGAGTGATCCTCATTGTAACAAATTAGAGCAAGAGAGTCCTTGTACTTAGTTATGTGCTTATTCATAGATGATGCAAACAATTCTGGAACCTCTACTTGTTCAAAATTTTCACTTGTTAAATCAAAAGAAATAATCAAAGCCTCTATGCTATACGTGCTATCAGCGAGCCAATAAATAACCCCATTTATAACTACCTGATTACTACCAAATGCAATTGACTTGAAAGGCATATCCAGATTCATGGATATGCTTCTCCAAGTTCTTGTGCTTAATGTAAAAACCTCGGCCTTCAAATCAAGAGCGGTGAATCCATTTGTTGACGGATCTATAATCTTTACTATCTTAGGGTCGTTGGTTTTGGGACAAACCCCAAAACCAACCGCAGTTAATTCATCCGATGGCACAATTACACCAACGGATTTCCTTATCGATGGATTCCAAAGAACAATCAGTTTATTGTCATTCAACGCACTTTCATAACAACCATATATACACACCAATCCGTGAGAGCAATCGAGCAATGATGGACGACAAATTAGCTCAATAATCGGAGAAACAGTAAGAAAAAAGTTGTTATGGGGGAAACTACCGTCGTTAACAACCGAAACGTATTTCTCTTCGGCATCTAAACTGTACTTTATTAGTAGATTACGCGGCTGATTCTGGTTGACGCTGCTGCCGTGATCGGTGATAAATTGATTGCTATCGATTACAGACTTCCATTGCTTTGAAACGGATCTAAATCGAATCAGAGATTTGACGGGAACCCTTTTGAGGATTTGCTCTTGAATTTCAAAAGGAATGTAGCAGCCGGACATCTTCACTAAGATTTTGATTAGGATTTTACGAACGGGAGATTGAAACGTGGAAGGGAAGCAAAACGGTACATAGTGAATCCGAGTAAAACTTTTTTTTTTCTGCTTTTGTATTGGTTTATAAGAGTCGGTTGGTTTTTTATTTTCTTATTTTGAGGGAATGATAAGAATTTTGGGCCCCTGGGCTTCGCAGCCCAAAATACGTGACGGGTCCTTATTATAAGAAATTGCTTCTTAATTAAATACGACAAAAATTAAAATTTTGATGAGCAGAAATAAATATCTATCCAAATGAATGTTGAAATTGGAGTGTTTTCATAGGGTATCATACTATCATCTATATATATATATATAAAAGTTGAGCAATGACACTATTTTACACATTTAAAATTGATTACTATCATAAATGCATTTATGTTTAAACCATACTAATTCATCGATAAACAAATCATATAAATCATCATTAACATATGCCTATACCTTCAACTTCTTGCAAATAAACTATAATAATAGCATCTTAATAAATAAGTTAATAAAAATAAACTTTTGGATTTCTAGCCACTAATATGCAATAAACATAGCAATAAACATGACTCTTTTAAGTTCTTTTAATCCCATTTCAATTAATTGATGACATTTCTATGATCATATATAAAGGCATGGATGGCTCATTTGTCCCCCCCCCCCCCCCCCTACTCGCCATCTCCTCCACCATGTAAGTAATGAAAAGTTTTAGTTTTGTGTTTCTTTTTTCTACAACCATCTCTTTGAGTCTGGCGGGAAGAAAATGTACCGCCAGAACACTTGCCTTTTCTTGCTTTCCCCGACGTGAATAAAATGTAACGTCGGGGCAAACGGGTTCACCCCCCCCCCCCCCGCCTTGGGTCCGGCGGGAAGAAAATGTACCGCCGGAACACTTGCCTTTTTTTTGCTCTTGCCAACGTGAATAAAATGTAACGTCGGGGGCAAACAGATTGTCTTTTTTTTACCTACTTTGAATGCTATATTTTGTTATTCTATTCTACTAAATGTTATTCACTTCGCATTTGCAGATTGTTACTTCATACCTCATACCAATATTGTTGAATATCGTTCGTTGCATGATTGAACAGGTTGAGTGCTATGTCTTCGTTTAAGCATTCGAAAGTTGAATATGATAATAGATGTACCTTTGTGGGGAACATCAACATGAGCATAAGTAGCACGATTCAGAGAGTAATTGTATACATGGAATCTGGAATAAAATACAAATTAGTATTTCAGTGGTATATATACTGAGAAGGACATTATGTAGCAATAGCCTTACTCACCCGTGTAATTTTTTAAGAAATTTTAATTTGGTTTATGTATATGTTGTTTATAGTAAATGTTGTTGTTTTCCATTTGATGACCGAGGCCCACATTATTGCTTTGTTATTATGTTCCTCTAAAGTTAGAAGGTCTCCTACTGCTTCCTGTCAAAGTGGGTACTGATTTTTCAAGTCCAAAGAAGATTACCTAATCTTTTTTATGACATGTTTGTATCGTGCCATTTTTGTTTTGCAGGAGTCTTTTCACCATTTTACTTTTGTATTACAAGTTCTGATTTTGTGGGGACATCTTGTGCTAGATCAGTTAATATCGATCTTCCAAAGGTTGTTTCTTCGTAACACTTTGTATGTTCCTTTTAAATATTGTTTAGATATGAACCCACATCATATACTTTTCAATTAACATGTGAATTGTTGGATTTATTTTATTGTGAAGATTTTCTATAGAATGCTACATATTTTTTGTTTCGAGAACATATGCTTTTATTTTTTGTTCATGATAGTTTGAAAACAATTAGATAATCACGCTTCCTTTTGAATTGCAATCAACTCAAAAGTTTGAAGAATTTGTGACCCAATCTGTTTGTACTCCTCGTAGTGGATAATAATTTTTCACAGTAAGTTATAAATTAATTTTTTAACTATTAAGCCCGTATAACACATGTGTTCTATACTAGTATATAAATAAATTATGCCCAAACTGCGTATCTTGTATGTGTGTGTGCGTGATATATATCTATCCGTGTGTGTACTTAAAACAACACACACATTTAAGATAATACCTCGAACTAAAAATTTCGATACAAACGAAACATTATATTCATGTCTACTAATTAGTCTTTGGCTGTTAAAAATAAATAAATAAATAAATAGTCTTTGAGTTTAACTAATAGAATAAAGAAAAGTAGTTAAAATAATAATACTTTTTTATAAGAAAAATTATTTTGTCATACAACATACATAAAAAAAGAGGTATCTGAAGATGATAGATATAAATCTATTTTTAATTGGGCTTAACCCAACAGTTTGGGCCTAAGTTAAAAGAACACTCCAAACCCTAAGGTTCTCCTCCTATTTATATGAGACACTCCTTCTATTGGAGACTCTCTTCCTCTCCTCTTCTTTCTCTGTACTCTTACTTTTACTTTATCATACTATGAATTTATTTACCGTGGAATACAATGCTAATGTTGAGCGTCGCAGGGTGGTCGAGAGACTCCGGTCTCTGACCCCTTCTAACGTGTTTACTCTTATTGTTACAGGACCGTAGATCCGGACATGGTCAGCCGGAAGATTTCAGAAGCCCGAGCCGATCAACCCGGACCCGATCGCTTTAAGGTTTCTTCAGTATCTTTAAATGCCTTTGGTGTGGCTTTGTTATCGTGAAGTTTTTAAGGTTATGAAATGACACGTGTTTGAATATCATGTTTTAATTGGTGTGTGGAGCGACTGGAATAATGTACGGAAGAGAGGAGGGTGTAATTATCATTTCAAAAGTGAAATTGGCAAGAAGAGAGACGGTTTAAGTGTAATTTTAAAAGGCCAGATTCCCGCCTAAAAGCGGTTATTTTCCACGCCTTTATAAATATCGTAACAAATCACATCCATCACATCCATCACATTACAAATCACAATCCAATCAAATCACCACCATGTCACTTTATAGGGACGTTTTGAAGCTGAAGGAAAAGCGTCCAGAGAGAGAACGACATACAGACGAAGAATTGAAAGGCATAGAGCTATCTCAGGCAAAATACTGGAAAAAATTGCACAACCTTCGTGAGAAATTAAAGGCAAATTAGCTACTATGACCACTGAAATCGCTGATGATTGTTATGACGCAGACCTTTTAGAACTGAAAGAGATGCAGAAAGAGTTAGATAAGCTTAGTACTAGACGAATTAAGTCTCAGGAAACATCATCCACAACGTCGTCTGAGAGAGATGATGATGAACAGTCGTCTGAGAGTGATGATGCTTAACAGTTCATCGCCAACCTTCGAATTCAAGAGAAGGAGAAGCTGAAATCTAAGGTTGAGGATGAACAGAAGGATCTGGAAATCGCGATGTGTGAGAAGCTGAAATCTAAGGTTGAGGATGAACAGAAGGATCTGGAAATCTCGATGACTGAGAATGCTGATGATGATCTAAAGGAGAAAGGACAGATCAAGGATCTGGATCTGGAAAATGAGAAGCTGAAATCTGATGATGAGGAAGAACCGAAGGATCTGGACCAGGAGAAGCTGAAATCTACGGATGAGGCCGAAGAACATCATGCTGCTGCTGAGGATAACTGATCGATGAAGAAAAACAGCTGACTACCGTTTCCGTAACTAAATAAGGTAAGACAGTCAGTATTACGTAAATATGTCGTCCATACTTGTTGTTTTTGTTTCGACTCATTTTGAGCCTCTACATACTCTAGTTTCGAAGTTCTTTATAGATTTACGATTGATGTTTGTTATAGCTACTTTCACTATTGATCGAATTGAAGTTTTACTTGTATTGTGATATGAAGACTCCTTTATTAAGCAATACACAAATTACAGTACACTTTTTGTTACACAATGTACACTCCCTTTTTGTTGTATAACAAGATGTTTACTTCCCTCGCGCGTTGCTGCGGGGTTCAATTTGTATACTGAACGAAAGTAAAAAAGTTAAGTGGTATAAAACGTAAAAGTTTAAAAGTCTTGTTGTGAAAGTATAAAACTATAGAAGTATATGAAAAGCGAAAGTAGAAAAGTTAAAAGTTTCGTGGCCAAAGTAAAAGACAAAAAAAAAAAAAAAAAAACTTTAAAAGTTAGAGGGTTAAAAAATTAAGGAGTATTAAACATAATAGTCTAAAAGTCTTGTGGTGAAAATATAAAACTATAAAAATATACTAAGTTAAGTGGTATAAAACGTAAAAGTCTAAAAGGTTCATGGTGAAAACAGGGGCGGACCTCTATTAGGTCCAGGGGTAGCCCGTGCTACCCCTTAAACTCGTACGCGAGATAGAAATTTTTTTTTTTTTGAGTTTTTTATGAATTTATATAAATGTGCTACCCCTCCCCTTTAAATGTATTTTTGTTAGCAATAAGCAACACTTCGAAATCTACTGTAATGGTAATCCGTTTAGTTTAGTCCGAAGAGGTCTCAAGTAGGGGTGTTCAAAAATATCCGAGTCCGAATCCGTATCCGAATTATCCGAAATTCCATATCCGAATTATCCGAAAATTTCGGATATCCGGAATTTCGGATATCCGAAACTCGGAAATCCGAAAATTCGGACTTGGACTTGGACAAGAGTTTACAAAATTTTTGGAAGTTTCGGATACCCGGTATCCGAAAATTTAAATAAATTAAAATAAATTTTATATTAAAGAAATAAAGAATTATTGAATACTTGGACTATGTTTATTTGTTTTGTCGTTTTTTAGGTCGAACTTATGTTTATTTGTATTTAAAGATTTGGACTACGTTTATTTGTTTTGTCGTCTTGACGTTTTTTTGGTTAAATTGTGGTTTTTTTAAAAAAAAAACTGGATTTTCGGATATCCGTTTTAACTATCCGAGTCCAGTCCGAAATTTCGGATATCCGAAATTTCGGACTTGGACTTGGACAACGAAAACTGATATCCGAAATTTTCGGATACCCGAAATTCGGATATCCGAAATTCCGGGTATCCGGTTTTGAACACCCCTAGTCTCAAGAACATGATTGTCTTTCAATTATTGGTTTTAGAACTTAAATCATCTAACTTTTTTTTTTGTTACATACTAAAATTTTAGTTTTAGTGCATAAATTATTTATATTTTATGTCATATAAAATTGTAGATTCCTATTAAATATAAAAGATGTTGATATATATATATATATATATATATATACTAGTTTTTGATACCCGTGCGACGCACGGGCGGTTTTAAAAAAATGAATACAAAATTTAACATGTTATAAAAATGTAATTCGATAATTAGAATTAAAAAAAAAATTCGACAATATAAAAAGTTATAAATTTGAAAAAAAAGTATTCATATCCTCATTTATTATGAATCAATTTCAATTAATTTCAGTTTTTAAATTATGATATGAGATATGCATTTAATGTCAATTACTTTGTTAAAAAAATGGTTAATGATTTTGTCAATTATTCAAACCAATTAAAAAAATATAAGGCAAACCATTTGAGCGGGAAAATGAAAAAAAGAATTGTTGTGGTGATGCCATGTGGCATTCAATCTTTTCATATATACTAGGATAGAACCCGTATGTAATACGGGTTGAATCATTAAAAATATATATTTAAATGATAATTCATACATACCCTTCTTATTACCAGAATAACGTATTACATTCCATTAGATAAAAAACTAAAGTTATAATTCATAATATGGTATTGGTGACTTTACTCTCTTTATAAAAAATATATATTTAGGACATGTCTGTACTTGTATATTAGGAAAATGCAAGATAAACTTGATCATGTTTAAAAAACAATCAAACTCTCAATAGCGACTAACTTGAATTATGAATTGACAAACTTGAGACTTTAGGTCTGTATAAAAAGTTAGATGAGTATAAAGTTTTATCAAAATTATAATGAGCACATTATAAGTGTTGAGTATAAAATTTAAATTATAATCAAAAGATTATAATGTTGTTATCAATAAAAAATGTTATGTTGATATATATTAGAAAACTTACAATTGTATTAGGCGCGATGTCTAAAATTTCCAAATTGGATGAACATGACTCATTTGATATGGTAGGAAAAACTATTTAATATTGGATATTATAAACATGATTTTTATCGTTTATGAATTTCTCTATAAATAGTATCACCCACAACGCAACGCTGATTGAATTTGTAAAATAGTATTAGGTATTCGTTAATTAAAATATTAAATATGATTTGCTCAATTATATTTGAAAACACACTAAATACATGTTTATTGGTATTTTATAAGTTTCTAAATATTTTTTAAAATGAAAATAACAGTTTAAATTATTTCTATATAAAAATAAGATGTAAATTAATATATGATTGTCATAATTCCATAAATATAAATAGATAAAATATATCATGATTATAAAATAGGATATAATTTCCAATAAAAAAGAATTAATTAGGGAATAGATTTGGGAGGGAAAACTTTTGTGAGAATTAACCTAGTGTTGACATGTGTCACCAATTGTAATTGTTTATTAGAGTAGGAAGAGGAAGATAAGATTGTTGTCATATATTTTGGACGCACTAAAAGAAAATTCTCATTTGATAAGTGATCATCTACTTCTACTACCTAATAAATGATTACAAGCTAGGACACTTGTCATTACCATATTACACCTCATAAATAATTTCCCTCCTAAATCTACTTACCTGTCATTACCATATTACACCTCATAAATAATTTCCCTCCTAAATCTACTTACCTAATAAATGAATTCTTCTTTGTTGAAAATTATTTATATTTTTATTTATTTATATTTATGTATTAATGGAAATCATATACTAATTTAATCTTATTTTATTTATAATTACGTTAAACATAGTTATTCTTTTCATTTGAATAAATGTTTTAAAAATTTATTAAAATACTAATAAACCCTTATTTAATATTTTTTAAAATATAACTAATTCTAACTAAATATTGGAATTACTAAATATAACTAATTTTCGTTATAGATTCAATCAACGTTGTAGATTATACTCTTCGTAAAGAAATTTATAAACATCCAAAACCACATTCATAAGATCTAATTTAACTATAAGTTTTCCATTGTATACCAAGTTAACTTTTTTTCATTAATATAACATTAAAATATTTTCATTATAATGTAGATTTTGCACTCACCAATTAAACTATGTTCATTATAATTTAGATGAAACCTTCTATTGCATAATTTTCAATACAAGCTTAAGGTCTTAAGTTTGACAAATCATCAATCAAACTCAGTCATATGGGTTGGATTGTTTTTTAAAATTTTTTTTAAGCATAGTCATCTTAATTTTGCATTATCTAGAGATACAATTAGACTTTATACACACTCAAAAAAATGTGTTTTATAAAGATGCTAAACTCGTCAATACCTTATTATGAATTATAATTGTAAATTTTGTTTTTCATTATTTAATGTAATACAATACGTAACTCAAATAATAAAAAGTTTATACATGAATTATCAATTATATATATACTAATTAGTCAGCCCGTATAATATACGGGTTCTATCCTAGTTAAATATATATATAGTTGATAATTGCATACTCTTCTTAATACCGGAATAACGTATTACATTACATTAAATAAAAAGATAAAGTTATAATTCATGATATGTTATTGGTGACTTTACCCTCTTTATCAAAAAACAATATTTAGAGCCCCCGTCTCTACTTGTATATTTGAAAAATGCAACGTACAAAAATGATTGTAAAAAAAAAACAATCTGACCCTGAATAGCAACTAACGTTAATTTATGATTTGACAAACTTGAGACTTTAAGTGGAAAGTTAGGTGAGTATAAAGTTTGATCAAGATTATAATGAACACATATAAAATCTGAGTTATAATCAATATTATAATGTTATATCAATAAAAAAATGTTATATTGGTATACATTAGGAAACTTATAATTGAATTAGTCATCGTGTTTAAAATTCTCAAATTGGATGAACATGGATCATTTGATATGGTAGAAACTATTTAATATTGGATCTTATGAACATGATTTTTGCCGTTGATGAATTTCTTTATAAAAAGTATCATCTACAATGTTGATTGAATCCATAAAATAATATTAGGTATTCATTAATTAAAGTATTAAATATGATTTGCTCAATTATATTTGAAAACACACTAAATAAGTTTTTGAGTACTCTAAGTTTTTATTGGTATTTTATAAGTTTTTTTATATATTTATTAAAATGAAAATAATAATATCTATAAAAAAATAATAATAAAAATAAGATAAAAATTAATATAAGGTTGTCATAGTTTCATAATATAAGTAAATATAAATATATTATAATTAATTATAAAATAGGATATAATTTCCAATCTAAAAGAATTAATTAGAAAGTAGATTTGGGAGGGAAAAATTTTGTGAGAATGAATCTGGTGTTGACATGTGTCAACAATTGTAATCATTTATTAGAATAGGAAGATATATATATATATATATATATATATATATATATATATATATATATATATATATATATATATGAGTTGAGTTCAATTGAAAACCACCATTATCATAAAAACCTAAAAACCACTTTGATTTTAAATCTATCCGCCCCAAACCAACCGCATCCCCCAAAATCAAATGAAAACCCCACCACAGCCTCATCGATCTGCACTAAGTTCAGCCGGAATCAGAGCTTTATGTAGCCGGAAATCGCAACCCTAACGTCGGACCGGTGGATGAATAGAAGAGCTACACACATCGTTGCCATCCCCCACTGGTGGAACCCTAAGACATGTCAAAAGCCACTAATACTTGTGTTCGATTCAACCACAATCTGGTCGATCGGCGGTTCTAACCTCATCAGAGTCGTCGCCACTGTTCACTTCCCAAACTAAAGCCCTAACTGTCACTGATGTCGGCGGCGGCCACCGTCAGGTGGTCTGAGAGTCGAACACGATTTTGCTGCAGCTACTGCTGTCATCACGTGGTCGAGAACAACCGAGAAATCGTGAGTAAAATTTGAAACTCATCGGTTGACGTCGGAGACTAGCTGGATTTTGATGTCGGACACGTCGCCGGAGCCACCGCCAGAGGCGACTGCATTTCTCTTTTCCGATATCTCTAAATGTACGGTGTGTGTTTGGGCATATTGTCCTAAAATATGTGGATAAAGACTTAAGTCTGTTATACACATGGATTAATATGTGGTCAATACCCACTGAAAGTTCATACCAATGAGCACAACATTCAAATGTTTACTTTTCATTTTATAGACCTACTGTTCTCTACTTTTTTTATAGACCTTCTTTTATATGATATATCAAATAAATGGATTCATAGAATAGGAAATGGTAACAGCTCAAGACTAGTATTGTCCTTGTTCAACACAATAAAGGTTTTGCCATCATGCATTTTTTATCTTTTGGTTGGGAACTTGGGATTTAGCATTAATTTGTCTGCATGTTGTATCAAGCAATGATCATGGTAGTATTTAGCACAAATGTTTTTTTGTTGGATAGTTATGATTTATGCCTTTGTTCTATATGATTATCGTTTGATTTTGATAGATAACATCCCTAACAATTACTAATTTTAAAACTTGTAACATCTATTTATTTATTTATTTTTACAAAGTAATATTTCAATGGTGTCAATTTGAAATAATGGCCGAAACACGACAAGATGATTATAACAGATTAAGACCATTAAGTTACTGTGGGGCTGACGTTTTCATTATGGTCTTTGTTAGCTATGAAAATGCTTCCAAGAAGGTAAATAATTGTGATATAGTGTCAATGAATTCAGTCACATACCACGTTTTTGTAAAAGTTAACGAACTTGACCTTGTGTTTTTCGTCAATGATCATTTCCTTTGTGATTGTAAAAATAATGCTTTTAGTGTCTCGGGTGCAAAAAGGCATAAATTAGCAAGAAAACCAAAGCGTGTCCCCCGGATTGTTCCATTTCTCACACTTGTAGTCCCACAAATTATTGTTAAGGAATTTATCTTTTTATTATTATCATCATATTATTTGTAGAAACAACATAATGTTATCAAGTGAATACAAACTTTTGTTTGATTTATCTTGTACTTATGGTTTACGTGTTTATTTATATGTTAGCACGATACGTTTTGTGTATTAGGTAAATTTACACGCAGTATGTTTGATAATTGCCAAAGTGAGTGGGTTTTGTGCATTGGTCAATCTACACACAATATGTTTGATAAATTGCAAAAATAGTGGGTTTTATTTATTTATATTTTTTTTTTGCATTTGGTCAATTTGCTTACAATAATGTTGCATGTATGAGAATGTTGCGTATCTATGTTGCATATATGAGAATGTTACGTATATGAAACATAGAATGTTTGAATATATGCATCATGGAATGGTTCATACACACAACACATAATGTTGCGTATACGCATCATGGAATGTTGCGTATACGCATCATGGAATGGTGCGTATATACATAGAATGTTGTATATATGAGAATATTGCATATATGCAATATTATATGCATCATAGAATGGTGCATATATGCAACATAGAACGTTGCATACATGCAATGTATGCAACATAGGACGATGCATTTATGCAACATTCTATGTTGCATACATGAGAATGTTACGTATATGCAACATAGAATATTAAACATATGCATCATGGAATGGTTCATACACGC
Source organism: Deinandra increscens subsp. villosa (assembly GCA_039602395.1). Taxonomy (NCBI): domain Eukaryota; kingdom Viridiplantae; phylum Streptophyta; class Magnoliopsida; order Asterales; family Asteraceae; genus Deinandra; species Deinandra increscens. The sequence goes on along the minus strand of JBCNJP010000003.1, from coordinate 1,802,141 downwards.
AACATACAATGTTGCGTATATGCATCATGTAATGGTGCATATATGCAATATTAAATGACGCCTATATAAGAATATTGCATATATGCAACATTAGAATGTTGCATATGCGCAACATAGTATATTAAAAAAAATAATACCCAATATAAAAACATCGGGGAGAAATAAGTGCGTCGATACAAAAAAAAAAACAATAAACAAAATGAACATGGAACTCTATGAAAAAAAAACCTTTAAATTATATTAATGATAAAAATATAAAAATCAAATAGTTCCGAATACGAGAGTAAATACTTCCGAACTCTATTTCCAATTAAGGGGAGGGGGTTGCATATACGCAATAGGGGGGGGGGGGGGGTTGGTTGGTGGGTTTCGGTTGGGGGTTGTATATATGCAACACAGAGGAGGTGGTGGTGGTGTTGTATATATGCAATATAATTATGTTGCATATATGCAACATGGGGGGGGGGGGGGGTGCGAGTTGTATATAGGCAACACACTTGCAACACGAGGGGGGGGGGGGTGGTGTGGATGGGATGCGGGTTACGGGTTATATATATACAAAGTAATTATGTTGCATATATGCAACACGAGGGGTGGGTGGGGGTTAGGGGTTATATACATGCAATATATTATGTTGCATATATGCAACACGGGGGGGGGGGGGGGGGGGGGGGGGGGGGGGTTGGGTGGGTGGGAAGAGGAAGGGGGTGTTGTAAATATATGAAACATGAGGGTGTGTGTGGTAATGTTAATATTAAATATTAAATTACTTTATTAACCTTCATTTAAAGTGGTTTTTAGGCTAAGGAGTGGTTTTCACATGATCTTTACCCATATATATATATATATATATTACTTATGACATCATCTGGTTTTTAAATCCAGTCCCACCGGTTCACTATTCGGTTTGAAAATTTCATTGTCCGGTTCGATGTTTGGTTTTGAAAACATTGATATAAAACCATCACACAAGAAATTAAGTTATCACTTTTAATAACTTATTCATCTTTATTCATAAATACTTTTTATCATTACACATGATCATATTTATCTTTACACATCTATCATATTGTTTTGTTATTTATCTTAAACTTCTGCGTCTTTATTCATAGACTCAACCCCAGCCAGAGGCTCTGTCCGTTGGACCCCGTCAAGGGCTACCGCCTTTTTGGGAGCGCTGCCCCTGAACCCCTATAAAAATTTTGTGCTACCCCTTAAAAAAATTTCTAGTTCCGCCCCTGAGTGAAAGTATAAAACTACAAAAGTATACTAAAAACGAAATTAGAAAAGTTAAAAGTTTCGTGGCCAAAATTGAAGACAACAAAACTTAAAATAAAAAGAAACTTTAAAAGTTAAACGGTACAAAATGTAAGAGTATGAAACATATGTGGCCAAACTATGAAAACTAAAAGTTTCATATTTCGTTGAAAAGAAAAAAGAAAAAAAAAACAAATTGTAAAAGTTTAGGGTAGAAAGCGTCAAAGCTCTAAAGTCACGTGATAAAAACTATACGAAACTAAAAGTTCACTATTCAATTCATGAACCAAATTTCATTGTTATATATATAATATGTACAATATGTTTATGCATGTCATGTGGTGTTATGCTTTGCAGCTGCCATATTGTTATTATTTGATATTGAAAGGTAAATGTATATAACTTGTAAAGTTAATTGAAGCACTATTTCTTCTTCATAGGAGTTGTGTCTATTTGTTAACTTTTTTCCATTACACGGTTGATGGTTCATGGTCATTTTTTGGCCACCTTGCGGGTACAGTCGTGGGTAAAAACCCCGTTGACAATTGTTGATGAGCTTATTGTAAGATGGGTTATAGGTGGCTCATATGTTGGTCATGCCTGTAAGTTTTTCCTGAAATCCGACTCGGGCTTTTTAGGTCGGAGACCACCATTGATTACTTGGTATTTTTAAGAAACTAGTCCGTCACCATCGTTGATTCCTTTATAGTTTCATGATCGAGATGAGTCTAAAAGCCGGTGATTTATTCCGATTTGTTTTGTTTTCTTTACCAATAAGATAGTCACCCGTTCGTGCGCTGGGGTCACCTGTTTATGATTTGTTATTGAGAGGCTTTTCTACATACGACTTATTTATGTAAATTATATTTAATAAATGACTTGCCTACTTGTTGCGTTTAGAAACAAGTGACATTTAAACTAAGATGTAGAGTAAAACTAGAGGTGCAAAAATTGGTTTGAAATACAAACCGTACCGGTTTAGAAACCGGTTTGGGTTAAAATCGGTTCGAGTAAAAAACGGTTTGTGTTAGAATCGGTTCGGTTTGGAAAACCAGTTTACAAGGGGAGAAAACCAAACCGCCCAAACCAGTTACGCTTTGGAATTGAACCGGTACCTTACCCAAACCGGTTTGTGTTGGGTTTAATCTTGATGTATAGGTTTACGGGTCGGGTTATGTTTGGTTTAAGTAATTTATTTATGCATATTTTATGTTTGAATAATGTGTTGGAGGTTGACCAACTTATGTGATAGTGTACATTGGTTTTGATAGATGAATAAGTTAGTCATTTAGGAAGTAGAATAGGTCATAGGTTGACTAGACATGGGTGAAAGTACACGTTGGAAATGAGATTAAGAATGGGTCTCTACCGGTTCTATAGGATTGTATAGTGGTATTAGGTGTGTCCACGTTTGTATTTGGATGGTTATTTAAAGCCTTTATTTTGTGAATAAAAGTGTTATCCTTTCTCTGCATATATTTATATTCTCCATTTTATGTTCTTTCAAATTTATTTCTATATACATACATAATACGTGAGGGTTTGTTGTGTGTGGAGCCTCAACCAACAGTTTGGACCGGTTCTTTTGATTAAATTTTTATTTAAAAAAATATTATATAAACAAAAAAAAATATACTTTTTAATGAAATACGAACCGAACTAGTTAGGAATCAGTTTGGGTCAAAATCGGTTCGAATCAAAACCGGTTCGGTTTAGAAACCGATTTATAAAGGGAGAAAGTCAAACCGCCCAAACCGTAAGTGGTTTGGAGTCGAACCGGGTCCTGGCCCAAACCAGTTTGGACCGGTTCCTTCAATTATTTTATTTTTTATGAAAACATTATATAAACTAAAAAAACATATACTTTTATTGAAATACGAATCAAACCGGTTTGGGTTAAAATCGGTTTAAGTCAAAACAGATTCGGTATAGAAACTGGTTTAAAAGGGGAGAAAGCCAATTTGCCCAAACCGGTTACTGTTTGGAACCGAACAGGTTACTGGCTCAAACCGGTTTGGACCGGTTCCTCCGATTAATTTTATAAAAAAACATTATATAAACTAAAAAACATATTTTTTATTGAATTCAAACTTAAAACATTACAATCAAAAGTTGTTCGAGTTAAATAGGTTACAAAGAGATGTTCGAGATATATAGGTTACACCGAACAACGTTGGCATAACTTTGAGCACTAGAACTTGCCATTTGGAGTGAAAAATTAGTGTGTTTGAGTGTTTTTGTTGAGGTAGAGAACTGGGGTAATGTTTGTAACACACCATGGGCTATATATACAAAAAATTAGGGTTAAAATGGCTATGTTAGTGGTCTTAAAATGCATGCTTACGAAACGGTTAGCAACCGGTTTTGCTCACACCGGTTTGAGCAAAAGTGGTTTCTAAACCGGTTTGTACGCGAAGAACTGAAACCGGTTAAAACCGGTTCGGTTTGTATCGGTTTGGGTAAAACCGGTTTGGACTGGTTTCGGTTTTAGTTTGAAACCGGTTTGAAATCAAGACCCGGTTCCTTATTTGCATCTCTAATTAAAACGGTGTTAAAGTTTCAAAAAGCTCATGTTTTAGTAAGTTCATATATACTAAATTAAAAAGATTTTATACAATAAATAGAAGATTGATTTAGTGATTCTTTGTGTACAAGTTGAATTCTACTCTTCCAAATAGATCCGCTCAATTGATCTAATTGTGGACTCATGCATGTGATGGACTTATGAAAACAAAAGAAAGAGAAAAGGAGCTTCGAGAGTAAAGAAAAGCATTACATAATCAATGTGCTTCGCCTACGCTAGTTATGTTGTGCCACGTGTACTTTTACTAACACATGGTGTGATTCTGCCTTTTATAATTTTTTTTTACTTTTAAACTTTTTATATGATGTTAGGTACTTATTATTTTGTTATATACCTCTGTGGTTCTTTGAATACGTATATCAAGAAACGAGAACGAAAGGCAATGTCATGTTAGTAATGAGTGGTCTTTTGAATATGTTTATCAAGAGACGAGATCGTAGATTGAAAAAGAAAAGAAAAGAAAAGTAGTGATTGTGGTCAATGACCGTCACTTGATTCGTAATCGAGTGATGAGATGCGTAGATTTAAATAGATATATATAAAATATAATTTGATATGAACAAACCGTTATGATTTAAAAAATCTCAGAATTTGAGTGTGCTATATGCATATCCATCCAAAAAATATCATTAATGTAACTTAGGTCCTGTTTGGTTCAGCTTATTTTTGGCTTAATCTGACCGAATAAGACATTTTTGTCATATGGTGTTGTTTGGTTCGTATGTCTGAATGGAAATTGTCTGACCGAAAAATACATTTTTGTCTGTTTCATCATGCCCCAGATTTGTTGCTGAACGAAAAAGACAATATCGTCTTTACCATACAGCCTCTTATTTATTTGTTGCTGAACGAAAAACACGAACCAAACAGCCTCTTATTTATATTAGCCAACACACAAGATACAATGCTGGTCACAATATCAAAGTCCATGTTTGACTTGTAAAGGTCAAATGATATATTTTAACATCAAACGAAAAAGACAATTAATATCATATGCAAAAGGTTTAAGAACTATTCATGAAAAAACAACATAGATGTAGTTTATTAGCATTAAATATGAAATGTAGCAAAATTTTACAACCTAAGTTACTAAACATAAAAAAAAATAAAAGTCACTGCATGCTTGTCGCTTTTTATTAAGAAACAACTTACAAAGAAGGCCATAAAACCATTAGCCCCTAAAATTGAAATGAAATTAACATGTATTAACACAAACCGGGAGTTTCTCATCAAACTTCACATGTCCCTTTGAACCTTCAAATGAAACATTCATTGGTCGGTTAATTTGTTTCCACCTTTAAACCTTCAAACTCACTTAATCTGATCGGACCTTCAAACAGATAATATGGTTTTATGAAAATACACCTGGTTTCCAGTTAGTTTTTAACAGCAGTTAGTGATATGGACGAAAATGACAAAAAATACAAATGTGCGGGAAGCTGATAAGAAAAAAAAATGTATTGAAATGACTAAAACTTATAAACCTCAGGGACAAAAATGACATTTAACTCTTTTTCTTATGGTACGCCCCATAGCTAATCCCTGTGTCGTTATATGTTTTCCCGTGTTTTGATTTATGTTCGTTTGCTGTTGTTTGATTTTGGTAACACCCTCTTAGCTCTTTAAATATTCATAGAAAGTTTTTATTTTGGGCAAAATATTGATTTGGGTCAACCTCCTCCATTCCGAACCATTTTCACTTATTTATATCTTTGTTTGGTTTTTATTTTATGATGCACAGGATAGTCAAGCCCCTCCAAAGAAGATAAAAGAAAAAGAAGATTGAATCGAAGTATATGTTGATTGCTGCAGTGAAGAACAAAGTTTTGTACATGAGGGTCCAGTAACTAGCAGTTAGGATAAGGCTGAAAATTAAAACCAAATCGGGTCTTTTGTAAACGGTTGGAAACATATGGTTTAGACATAGAAAAACCGATGGGTTGGTCGGTATTACAAATGTTTTTGGTATGAAGAAAGTAAAATCATGGGTTAGCAAGTACTAGAAACTGAACCATGTGTAACACCCACCAACTCTTTGCCGCCTATTAAAATGAATAAAAGACGTCCCATAAAATTTTTCTTAATTACGAACGGTTTACCATAAGTAAAACCCGTTTACATTCCAACATTTTCAGGTTTGATGACATCATTTACAAAATCAGAGTACACAGTATTTCATATTCATACAAGACATAAGAATTAACTCATGTCAACAAAAGTGATGATGATGTTTGGTTCCTCGACTCCAAGCTCAATCCTGACCCGCTACGCACTTCACTTGTGACCTGCTACCATTCACCAGTAACGTATTAGCAAATAATGGTCTTTTAGTGATTATAACACACCTTGATGCATTACACAAACAAAACAAATGAAAAAACCCGAAATTGCTGAGTTAGGCGTATCGTAAAAAAAAAAAATTTGTGTTAGGCAATACGTCGGTACAAGAAATTAGGGTCTTTACCTACACACAGTATGTGTAGTCAAAAACCTATTATGTGTTGGTAATTGTCTTTGCCTACACATAAATTAAGTGTAAGGATGTGTTGCCTCGCGACTGTAAGTATAGATCAAGAAATCAGGGTATCGCTATACGACGCGTAGCGTTGCAAGCGTATCGCTTGCTGTGATCCCCCCTCCAAGCAATTTGCCAAGAACGAAGTTCCTGGGATCAACTTCCTTTTTCCCCAGTTTTCACACTTAGTCAATTTCTTAGCAGATTTCCAGATTTTGGCTAAAATCAACCTAACACCCACAATTCTTCAAAATCACATATATAGTCAATAAAATAACCATACTTACTCATTTCACCATCTAATCTACATGTTAAACGATCACTAATCTCTCTTTCGAAAATTAACCTGTTTCATTACACAAAATTAAGGCAATAATTAACTAGTTCACATTATCACACTTTCTCCCGAAGGTGCTTACTTTGAAATATATACGAACAATTCTCCTCTTACCCGAAGGTCATACTTATTGGGTCAAAATCCCAATTCTTACCCAAACGGGTCAACTTCTTCAACTTACCCAAATGGGTCATTTACACACTTCATAAGTTTACACAAAATCAATCATGATTCATCCATGTAAATTAGCAAGAAGACTATGTTATTAGAGTATGAATATTCACATATACCATGGGTAAACTATGTACATCTTATGTTACCTTGGCAATTTAAGCTTTATCCTTCCCGCTTTGTTGGTGGCTTGAGCCTCCACCAGATTGACCTATATTAACATGGTTGTTAGGTTAACCTTGAAGGTTCACATACACAACCTACTTCTAGTATACATACAAATTTCATGTCAAGTGCTTTCACGCATGACTCCGTTCTTCCATATTAACATTTTGATGCATACATTGTAGGCTTCATTCACCCTAATCATTTCTTGACATTATGACATTCTACATATATAATTTGCATCCCTCCAACATGGCACATCACTTGAGCATCAAGAAGCTCATGAAAGTTATTATAAATTTTCACCTAGGCATTTTATCAAACACCTAGAGTACATAACTTGAGTCTCTACAAACATATAATATTCCATTATCCCATTATCCCACCTTTGATCCCATGAGTGCCAATTTCACACATTTTATGAAGATTAACACATTCAACACATAATCCATACCTTATATGATCTAAACATCCAAACCCAACTTCCCTCTCTTCAAGAGTTTTGATTTTTATGTGTAGGGTCTAACCCCATCACAATTTTCACTAGAAAGCACACAACACAAACATGCAGGGTGATTTCATGCTTAATCTACGCATCTAACACATATACAACTGATTTCTCAAGCCAACTGAACCTCTAGAAGATGTTTATACTTTCACCTATCATAAGGAATACTTACATGGTGAAGGAAAACAGAAATTCATGATGGAAATGGATTCTAAACACCCTCTTTACTTGAATTCCAGCATTCCCTTTGCAAAATCTCCCAAAACACTAGAAATTGAGAAACTTTAGTGCAAAACCCTTCTTCTCTCCCTCCCTATTCTCTGGTTGGCGACTGGGTTCTCCTTAGGGGAGAGTCCCAGATTTTTTTTTTAAAACCTCAATTACATAACCAGCACCTCTTCTTTGGTAAAATTTTAGTTTTTGCCAAATCTTGCAATTTACTCATTAAACCCTCATCTTCCAAGTAATATTTACTTGCCACTAAATTATATAACCAGTAACAAATTTTTATCACTTGATAACCTCTACCCGAACCAACACACAACAAAATCTATTAAAATAACATTATAAAATTCAAGATGTTACACCATGTGCACCAATAGTTGTTTTTTGTTAGATGTTTATAGTAACCATCTGCAACAATCAATGTGAATGAACAAGAAAAAAAAACTATGCTGAAAAGTAAAGCACCAAATCGTTTTTGCTATAGTTTTAAATCTAATACTCTTGCACCCTTAGTTTTTACTGTAATTCCATGTCTTAGTGTCTTGCTATTACACATACCCATGAGGCAATGTTGTTAAACAACATGCTACTTTTGATATGTTTATAAAATTTACTTACTTGTGGTGTGTTCTTATGTTATAGGTTCAAGTTCACTTAATTAGGAGGCTCGTGCTACCTGAAGAATCAAGTCCTAAAATTAAGTGTTGCCATGCAAACTTTATTTTCCGAGACCCGAAGTAATGTCATATCAATGTAAACTTTTGTGGTTAAGTTTGGAGTTCTTAATTAATAGTGTCGTATCAATGTATGAAACATATTGGTTTGCTATACATGTGAAATGCATTATTTTGTTATATGTATATTTTATTTTGTATTATGATGTTTATTGCCATTTAATTTAAAAATTAGTGATTCTATAAAAAAATAATTTTTCGATTTTAAAAATTTAAAACCATAACACGTAAAAAAGTACAAGGTCGAGGTGTAATGCTGGATATGGTTTTACCGTAATCAACTAATCTTATATTTATATAATTTATTATCTTTTCAGTTTTTCATACTTCCTCTTTATAAAAGAGTGGTTTTATAGAAACCCCTCTTTTTGCTAAAAACACCATTTTTATACGGTCGTTTCATTCAAAACGGCCATTTTAGATGAAACGATCCCAAAACGATTTCAACGGGATGATGTGTCGTGACGACGAAACCTTAAAATTCAGGGGGTCCCCCTTTTCTGAACGACCGTTTTGTACGAAACGATCCCAAAACGATCGTTTTAACAGAAACGATCGTGAGCATTGAGTTTTTTTTTTTGTAAAAAAAGATATCTATAGGCAAACCCTTATAAAAATCCTAAAATAATTTTTAAATTCAAATATATACACCCCCAAAACAACTTCTTAACTCAATGTTTATCTTAACTTTTTAACAGTTTTACCACACGTATCAATTCAACTCATCACAATCTCGCCACGTATCCTCCACGTGTCCCCTTCAATCCGCTACAATCCATGCACACTGTACCCCCTTCAACCTATATACCCACTGACACCCCCACTCAAATCCCACAAAAAAAAAAACATCAAATGGCTCCAAGAAAAACCCTCCTGAAAACCACCAAGAAAACCATCCGAGAAACCGTCCAGGTTTCAGTCGTCGACAAAACCACCAAAAAACCCATCACCAGAGGCCTCTCATCCAACGAAAAAATCGAAATCGTCACCGTCCAAACCCCAAACCCACAACCCGAAACCGAAACCCTAGAAGATGATGATGACGTCACCCAAATGGAAGACGACGAAGAAGAAGAACTGAATGGAACTGAAAATGTCATAAAAACCGGCCGTGAAACCAGAGAAATCAAAGTCCAAGACACCGGCCCTCGGACACCGAAACAGGAACCCACGAAGAAAACAAAAGAACAAACAACGACAAAAACTCCCGCCCGCGAAGGCAGCATCGCGGGCGGGAAGACCGCCCGCGATGCCATCGCGGGCGGGAAGAGAAAGAAGAAAAGGAGGAAGGTGGGGGAGGTGAGTGGTGAATTGGGGTATAAAACGTATTTATACAGGGTGTTGAAGCAGGTGCATCCCGATCTCGGGATATCGTCCAAGGCGATGGTGATAATCAATAATTTGATGGGGGATATGTTCGAGAGAGTGGCCGAGGTGGCGGCACGGTTATCGGAGTACAACAAGAAGATGACGTTATCATCGAGGGAGATTCAGGCGGCGGTGAAGTTGGTGTTGCCGGGTGAGCTCGGGAAGCATGCGATTGCGGAGGGGACGAAAGCCGTTACGAGTTATGTGTCGTACGGCAAGTAGGTTAGCTAGGTTTTAGTTTGAATATTGGTGGTTGTTGGGTTGTTTAATTAGTTTAGGATTTGTTTGTTGGGTTAATGTTGGTTTGTAGTTTTAAGTGTAGGTTTAGTCGTGAGATTTAGAGGAGTTGGTGGTATGTATGTATGTTTGGAGTATTGTAAATTTAATGCTAATATGTAATTCCTTTTTATCGTGTTTTTTCTGTATTTTGGGTAATGGAATGGAGGAAGTAATATATTGTATTTCGGGTAGAGGAGTGGACGAAGTAGTATATTGTATTTCGAGTAATATATTGTATTTTATATTGTATTTTGGGTAGTGGAAAGGAGTAATAGAACTTTTTTTTTTGTATTTTGGGTAATAAAATGGACGAAGTAATGTATTTTTATCAAATATTTTGGCTGGAACATTGTTTAAAAAATAGTAATAATACAAATCAAAGAATTTATAGTCAATAAAAACGTTACTTTTCAAGTTCACGTTAAAGCTATATTTTATCTTGAACTAATATACTACTTTGCTATTAATTTGTAACGAGGTGTTAACCACGTACACAATTGAAACGTACTGTTATAAATTCAGATGAAATATAGATAAAGGATATACACATACATATGTTTAGATGTATATTTAATATTATTATACTCCTTAATTGTAAAATTGTAAAATGTTTTTTGCTCGATTTAAAAACAAAAAGTAAACCTATATCACATTAGTTTGTATATAACCATCAGCGGGTCTTCATATCTTAAAATTACATCATAACGATTCACCACATGCATTTGATAACATTCAAAGTTAGTAACTGACAAAGTCTATATTAGAAGACTCCTTTAAGAATATATAACCCTCGAATAAAAAAACTATAACAAAATTGTTGGATACGATAATATATACACATACATAGCCTAAAATTAAAAGGGCGTGTAACTAAAAAATGTTTCTGGTCTTTAACTAAAAATGTTGTCCAATTAGTACTAATCACATAATAATCTGCCCAACCTTCTAAACCCATTACAAAAAAAAAAACATGATTAAGAAATAAAAATATTGAGATGAAACATAAGGTAAAACAATGTATACCTTACCTAAAAGAAAAATCATTACTCACAAAGAGTTGTGCTTGATGTGGCAAAGAGGAGAGCATTAATTGTGGTCGGGAAGACCGAAGGCTCGAACCCGAGTAATCTTGTTATTATTTTTACATAATAACAAAATAAAGAGGAAGATTAAAGATACTATAAATTTATGGTTTAAAAAGTAATCAGTGGTTGAGAGTTCACACACCAACATAGACATGAAAACAAACGATTCGAGGACCGGAAAACCAGTTCTGAAGCGGGACCGGTTTGTGTAAAAAGTATGATCAGTTGACATCTCGGTTTGTAATCGGGTATGCATGTTTGTAATGTGTTCCGAGTATGGGAACAAATAACCTCGTAATAGGTTCCGTGTATGTGAAGCAAAAACCGATGCAAAACTTGTTTTTTCACAACTGGTTTCGAAGAAAACCGATCACGAACCAGTACAAACCGATGCTTATAGGTTTGATTATTTGGTTTTTCACTTTTTTAATTTCTTTCTAAAACATATTTTTAGTTTTGCAAACTTGATAATGAAACATAAGAAACTTTGACATGAAAACGTAAATGCAAACAATTTTAAAATAATCAATAGAACTTAGGCTATAGGTCAACAACTAAAAACGATTGAGAATTCATGAGGTTTTGTTTTGGTAGCATGGCTGCTAAAGGAGTTTTGTTGCTTAATATTTCAGCTAACCTCTTTCAGGCGTGTGAAATGAATAAGTTTTTTGGTTTCTTCTAGAAAGAAGTTGGTTATTGTGTTATATAGGAATAGGAATAGGAATAGGAATAGAAATACCCGAATTCAAACCACTCCAATAAAAAATTGTTATATGTCCGATACAAGTAGGTTAGACTACCTCCAAGTTTGCGTTCTTCTGCCCGTTTGTTGCTTAGGTGGCATCACATGTCAGGTGTGTGACGTTGTGACATGTCATCCTTTGTCAATCCTTCGGTGACAATCATTTCCAACAGATATACATCCTTCCATTTTTTTAAAAAAATATTTTCCCCCACTCACACATTATTATTTAAATATTAAATTATAGTGTGCATATAGGAAGGACGAGATTTTTATCATTGGGGCTAAAAATTGTTTATGAGAAGGATTAGTAAAAAGCTTGTATGACATGTAGAGACTAAGACAATTTGTGAGAATGATGTAGCGTTGTGAGTAGTCTAATTGACAATTAAGATGTAAGGCTATCTCTAACGTTGCACGCCTACGCACGTAGGGAAATTTGTGGCTGAGGTTGACTAGTGCATGTCTGGCATGCTAAGCGAGGTGCATTGGTGTGGGTCATTAATTTCTCTCTATTTCACACACATATATATGTATATATATATACCATATATAAATAAGGATGTACGTGTAAAATCCTGATATTTAGTGTTGGGTTAAAAAAGACATGTGAAAAGAATTTGTTATTATTTGTGAAAAATTGATATGACATGATTATGCTTGCATGTGAAAAGCTGTAACTTAGCGTTGCGGGTGGTCTAAGTCTTAATAAAGTATATCTAGCTATGACAATATAATTATTTAAAGGCTTTAGAAAATAAAAAAGAACACGTTATAACGTGTTTGTATCGTGAATTAAAAGATTCGTGCATAAATCATAAAAGAAATGTTATGATGATTAATCTTCTTCTAAAAGATTAGCTAGCTGGCTATAAATGGTTTTGTTCTTTTACCGCTAAATCATCACACATACAATTTATAGAATTTAAACACACAATCTTATCATTAGAAAGTCACCATTTCACTATCAAACTATCTCGTGACGACATAAATGGTTGATTAATACACTTATATAGTTTAAAAAAAGAAAATCATAATATAGGGAAGTAAATCAATAATTGTGAAAAGGAGGTGAAAAATAAACTTCTCAAAACCTTCCAAATGTGTGAGTACTCAGAACTCAGAAGTTACAAGTTAGAGGAGCATACCTTCAACAAACACTTCATCCTTATCATTTTCCAAATTCACTCTCCCTTAACTCCGATCAACATGCAGCATCCATTTTCCTCCTCCTACCGCCGTACCTTACTTCAAGAAGATGACGCCGCCGCCGCCGCCGCCGGCAGATCCTTCCGGTCGCCGGAAGCCTCCTTCACCTCCACCTCTCCCTTCGACTCCTCCTTAGTCCTCACCGTCCTCGTCCTCCTCACCGCCCTCTTCTTCATCGCCTTCTTCACTCTCTACATCCGCCGCTTCTCCTCCTCCTCTTCCTCCAATTCCGCCTCCGGAGGTGGACGCGAATCATCTCGGCCGCCGCGTTTGTTTGCGAGCAAACGCGGCGGAGGAGGAGTCGACGCGTCCACCGTCGAATCGCTCCCGACCGTTCCGTACGGCGGGAGCGATTCGAAGATATGGAACGAATGCTCGATCTGCTTGAGCGAGTTCGAGGAGAAAGAACCGGTGAAGGTGATTCCGTACTGCCGTCACGGTTTCCACCCTGTATGCATCGAGATTTGGCTATCATCGCACGTCTCGTGTCCGCTCTGCAGATCGACGCAGCTATTTCCGGCCGTTGATAAAGGTGGAAACGGAAACGACGACGTATAGACTGATGGATATCGACGGTGGTGGTGACTCGACGTGAGTGAATGCATGCGGGCCCCGGTGAGATGTTTGTTACGGATAAAGACAAAAATTTTGCCCGGTAAACAGTTTTGTAGCTACCAAAGCATGTGAGAGATCGCCACGTGTGATGTGCCAATGTAATTAAAAACTAAGGGTACCTTGTTTTTATTAGTTTTGCTTTTTGATTTATTTAATTTAATAATTGAAACGAATTTTGGGTTGCCAGTGATTTAACATTAGGTGAACATGCATGAAATGATTGGGGAGGAGTGACATGATTTATGGTTCACGGATGAAATGAATTTAATTTTTGCATGTTGGTCGTGATGATTATGAGTAGAGATGCATAAATCAGGTTTTTTTGGTTTTTTAGTAAGCGGTTTCAGTTAGTAATCGGTTTTGATGTGAGTGAAGGAAAGTTAAAATCGGTTTTTGATGTAACTGGTTTCTCTATATGAAAAATGTGGAAATGATGGTAACCGGTTAGGAATCGATTAGAAACCGATTATCTTCTTTTTACACGTAATCTTTAACAAATTTATAGCAAACATAAAAATAATTATATTATTATTTAATACTTCACTCTGATAAGTCAATAATATACAAAAACATTGAAGAATAATAAGAAAGAAAATACCAATATTTTTTTTTAGAGTTTTCTTGATTATTCGCCATAAACCGTCATTTACTTGACCCGACGTTGTGTAGTTGTCTCATCTGGCTTCATCGTCGGTCATTCGGGATGTTAATCCACATTCGACCTCGTGTTCATACAATTTGCATTCGAAATCCATTTCACCTTCAAGTGATGATACATTTTGAATCCATTATGTTTTGTCCAAATAGTCTTTAAAGCACATCGACATCTCTATCGAATTCGGGGTTAGTCGTGTTCACCTAACTGAAATAACCCTGCCACAAACAGAAAAGCCATATTCCAAAGCTACAGTAAAAGCTTAGACGGTTAGTAAATCTCGGGCCATAGCGGATAGGACCGGGAATTGATATTTATTTCCTTCCCGAAGTCGCTACTCGGAGTGTTACCCCTTTGCCATTTTACATTTGAGGTTGTAAACATGTTATACAAGTCAAAATTTGAGCTAGCACTTTCACCCGGACCTGAATGGTTTCTTTTCTCATAGATTGGTGAATCAGAATCGTTGATGTTTGGCCATATTTTACAATATTATATCAAACAAATTTGAAAGATCTTGGTTAAATTTCTATCAATATTATATCACTTGTGTAAAATCCAAAGCATAACATATTTTTCAAGCAACGTTCCGGTCTAGTTACATATATACAAGGGTTCAAGGTGGCGACACAAGTAGATAACCGCTGACATATCTTTGAAATGATTTATAAATTTTTCTTTCATTGGAGCCACCATGTCAAGGAAAGGTGATGACATATATGAAAACTCATTTAATTTAGGAAAATTGGATTTTAATAATCCAAGTTATTACCAATTGGCCAATATTAATCTCAGTTTTAAAATTGGCCTACATTAATCCCAATTATTAAGGTGTTGGATTTCATTGGAGCCCCGTTAAGTTTTCCTTAAATCCGTTAGTTTTTTGCTGACGTGGCAGCCACGTGGCTTTTATTAATCAGTGCCACGTCAGCAAAAAACTAACGGAGTTAAGGAAAACTTAACGGGGGTCCATTAAATCCAACACCTTAATAATTGGGATTAGTGTAGACCAATTTTGAAATTGGGATTAATATTGGCCAATTGGTAATAACTTGGATTATTAAAATCCAATTTTTTTTTAATTTATTACACTTCACATATATTTGGTTTAGGACTAAAGGACTCGATGGATAATAAACTCTCGATAGTAAAGTTATTGACATTTTAAAAACATAAAACAATTTTGTTAAAGAGCCCAACTCGATAAAGGAAATTGTTAATTTTATGATACTTAGACGCAAGAACATTGTGATATGCCACTAAAGTACTAAACTAGCTTTTTGTTGTACTAAACTAGCTTTTTGTTGTATAGCCTATTTGAACATGTTTTATGTCGAATTCATCACATAGTTACGTCCTAATTGGGACCTAGGCATATGATATTCTATTCTTTATAATATTTTCGATAGCCACTATGTTTACTTCCTTTACTAAAAATATCAGATAATATTTGTTTAAAATCATTTAGTATTGGTTGAATAACGTTTAGCCTATCTTGCACACATAAGTTGATTATGTGTGCAACACGACTATGGAAAAATATATTTTAACCGGTGTGAGGATAATTGTGTTGTTCAAAAGTAATTTGTGTTTCATCATTTGACAACTATCGGGAATTACCCATGAGCGGTCACACAATGAATGATTCGGGTGAACCTTGGGGAATCGGTCAACAATCACTAGTTAAGTTAACACAAATTTGTAAATTTGAAAATTGTGCAATTAATTTTTTTTATCCAATTTCAACAATGTTAAACAATCGCATCTAAGGGTAGTGCGACTCACATGGGTATTGCGAGATTGGAGACTTTTTGAATGAGTCGAGACAAACATTTGTTGTTAAAGTGGTTGAATATATGTCAGGCTTTGTGAATCACGAGTTGAGCCATTTACTCCCAAGTGTTTTCAAAATCATAAACAAAAACACCACCTTCATTAGTCAATAAGATGTTTCTTTTGTTATCGTTGTTGTGAGTTGTTTCAAAACAGGTTAGCCCAAACACAAACGATAACAAAGGTATTCAGTTTTTAAATCCCATTTTTGTTATCGTTCTATTTTTTCTTTAATGTTTTACTTTTAAGTTTCTATTTTGTTAACATTATGTTATTGTTTTACTTTTATATTGTTTTTATACATGACCATAGTTTAGTTTTCATCGTGTGTTTTGAAAAAATGTTTTCATCCGATTTAAAATGAGAGTGTTAAATTTACACGAACTCGTACGCTAGTGTCTATCTAGTTTAAATTAATTACTAATTTTTGTTATTATTAAATATTAAATCCAATTGATAAATAAAGACTCTCAAGAGACGAATACTTCTTTTAAGGTGTGACTTTGAGATTTTAATGCAGTGAAAATGAGATGTTTGTTTGGTGTGACACTACTTGCGAGCTGCTACTCTTCTCCAATAAGACTATGCCAGCTGGCAATAAGAAGCTGTTTTATGACAACCACATTTGTTTATGATTAATCTTTATTTCTTTTAGGATGTGAAATTGGATTTCATGTGAATGGTATAGGATTTAGTAACAAGTATTTACAATTATTTCATATGGTCATGCTTATCTTTGTGTGTTTTGGCCTTTAGGCAAAGATATACGAATTGATCTCCAGGGTGTTATCGTTTTCAAACCGAAAAACCGTCTAAATTAGTTAATGGTTTAGTTTTGTGTTCGGATTTTTTACGGTTTTTACGTGCGGATTTGGAGTTTTTGAACCATAACGATCAGGTTGGTTTGTGGTTTTGAAATTTTAAAACGTATAAAACCAAAACCGGATTGTATAGTTACATATATTTAAATTATAAATTATTTTATATAAGGTGAGTTTCTAGTTTACAACTTCACACACTAGTTTGAGCTTGTATTTTGGAGATGTTTAAATAATTTTAAACAACTTGTATTTGTCACTTTTATTTATAGACATTGTTTTTTTATATATTTTATGGTTTTTAGACAGTTAGTTTAAACTTTAAAGGTATAAAGGGCCCGAAAAACCTAAACCGGAGCCGAACATTTAAACTTCAAGTGGAGTAATTAGTTCTAACCACCTTTCATGATATTCATGATAGTAGAAATTCATTGATGCATATTACAAACTTTGGGTGACTATTTTATATGATAAGTGCAATAATGCATTATGTGATGTGACATGAAAAGATTATGGATATGCTAGGTATTACACACATGGTAGATGTGTGGTGTATATTTTAAAGTGGTTAAATGATCGATTTCTTCTAATATGGTGATTAAAATGTGGATTAATACTAATACATGGTAGTAAGATTGAATTCTTCTTATGGTGTATATTACTAAGGATTTGTCCTTATTCATAGTGGTTAGGCTTAGTCCTCTTTATGGTGGCTAATGGGATGTAAGACCCAGTATGGTGGTTATTGAGATTGAAGAATCTCATTTATGGTTAAAGACTTAAAGGGTGAATGTTTAACATGTAATATGATGTGAAATAGTTGGGTGACATTATATGTTTGTATAAAAAAAGGTGGTTATGGTGGTTATTGAGATTTAACAATCTCATTTATGATTAAAGGGTGAATGTCTAACATCTAATATGTGAAATAGTTGGGTGACATTATATTCTTGTATAAATAAAAGTGGTTGTGATGGTTATTGAAACTTAACAATCTCAATTATGGTTAAAGGATGAATGTCTAATATATGTCATATGTGAAACAGTTGGGGTGATATTATATGTTTGCATATATAAAGATGGTTGCAGGTGAACTTGGGATTTTTTGAAACAAGTAGAACGGGGTGTTGGCATGTACACTTTTACTTGTTATATATTGGGAATTCATATGTTATATCCCATAAGTGGGGGTGTTTATGGTAGTTCTTCACTTCTTTGGGTGGTGGATTGTAAATGTCGGGTTGCTAAAGCCCTTGACAAATTTTACCTGTTTAATTATCATAGCTTGGAATTGTTTACTTAGCTTTAAGCTAATAATAAATTGTTGGGTGGAATGCAGGTATACCTTATGTGCAATGTTGAGTGGACTGCGCCTCGGATCAGGCAAACAAGTCTCATAATAACGACTTTTATAGAAGTTAATTTATATGTTATAGGTTGTTAATGTTTTTTATTGGTATGGTTGAGTTGGAAAATGGATTATAATTGGTCGTTATTGTGCCATGCATTGAATAAAACTCGATGGGTAAGTAGTTATATTTACATGGGACCTGCTTTACAGACACCCCTCTCCAAATTTCACACCCCAAACCGGGGCTGATTGGCCGAACAGGCCCAGTTCGAAAAAGGCAAAAAAGTCATTTCACGTCAGAACCCAGAATACGAGGTTTAAACCGGGGCTTTACGGGCAACCGCCCCGGTTTGTTCTTCCTTTTTTTTTTCTTTTCTTTTCTGAATTGGTATTTTTTTAATAGCCCTTATAAAAAGATACAAAGTTTAAATACAAAAAAGGGTCATTTTTTTAAATATTAACGTTTTGCAACATTTATTTACTCATTTTTATAGTATAACAATTTCTTTGTCAAATAATTCTATAACTTAAACGGAACTCGGTAAAATATCACGTTAATTAAACAACTCAACCAAACCCAACTTTTTTTATAAACTAATTATAATTATAATATCAACACAAAGGGTGAAAGACTGTAACTTTTTTATATTTTAACATAATCGTACACACTTAATTTTAATTTCATTTCATTTTGTGATCAAAAAAAAAAAAAAAGGTTAAACCGGGGCGGTTTGATCAAACCGGGGCGGTTTGGGTTTGTCTTTATTCAAACGGGGGCGGTTTGATCAAACGGGAGCGGTTTGGGGTGTAAAAATAGAATTTTGGGGTGTCTGAATAGAATCACCGATTTACATATAGCCATTTGAAAAGTGGATTTTGAACAAGGATTATTTTGTAGGGATTATTTTATAAGGAAACTACATTTTTAAGGGAAATCATGACAAAAAAAAATTTAAAAACCGGAAACCAAACTTCGGCACTTGTTAAGATAAATGTTTTGAAGGTCTGGAGGATTACAAGGAGAATACACAATTTAAACTTGGATAAACGTGAAGACGTGAAAACGATTTCAGATCAAAATTAACCAAAACATCATTCGGATAAAATTCAATTCGATTTACAGAATTTACGTGAAGGAATTTTTAGAGAATTTCGAATTTGCTGATTAAAGAAGCATATATACAATAACTACAATGACATTTATCTAATACTAAGTTCAAATTAAATTGCCCAAATAAATCCTTCGGTCGTTCCAAAATTAAAGACCAATTTTCGGACCGAAATAAAATATGGCGCATTTTTAATGATGCATTTTTATCAGTAATTTTTTTCCCACCATACGGTTAAAATTATTACATAGATTTACAAAGTCTTATCTAACACTAAAATACCGCTAGACTAAAAGCCCTTTTACTCATAAGTTAACTAGAATGTAAATACTACATGATAATTTTTTGTGTATACTTATAAAGAGAAAAATATAAGAATGTCTTATATTTATAAATCTAAAATATAAGATTTTTTCTTTTTTATAAGGCAACAAGTTATATATCTGTAATCTTATTTAAAGGTGCATAGTACAACTTATGATGCACAACTAATAAAGTCATTGGATGACAACTACAAATAGAGTAAAAGAGATTAAACAAAAGCTTTAAGGCTGGTGAACTTGAAGGATACTCATCATGTTTAATAAACATTAAATAAAAAATTAAGCAGCTTGCCATTCAATAAATCAAGGGCATCTTCGATCACCAAGTCAACCTTAAACTATCTGTCAACTCCATAATTAATATTAAGACATCCAAAAGGAACTTGCCACGTGTCTGCCAGGCTGTCATTCCACCTAGTTATCTTTTTCACGGTGTTAAAATTGTATTAGTAAGAGTATGTGTACTGTGTTCACCTCAGCTACGGGTGCCTCACACTTTCTTTTACCTTTGACCAGTTTATTTTCTCTGCACAGTTTAAGCATACGTACACGTGTCCACCCCTAAATTAACAAATAAAAAATTGTAAAATAAATTTAAAAAAAAACAGTAAAAATGAAGTATTAGATCTCAACAAGCACCATAGACCTTTTCAACATTCATCAAAAAATGGTTGAGAAATATAAACTGTTTATAGGTAATTCATTTGGGTCATCTGTTAAAAAAAAGGTTATATAACTCTTCAAGCTTCCTAGTTTAAAATGACACTGTTTCTCACATACACATTTTGGTCATTTTGACTTGAACACATTTTGCATAGTTGATTTAATATATTAAACTGTTTATATGTTAATTCATTTGGGTCGCCGTTATATAACTTCCTAGTTTAAAATGACACTTTTTCTCACATGACCCATTTCAACCTTAACACATTTTGGGTCATTTCGACCTGAAACTGTTTTGGGTCATTTCGACCTGAACATATTTTGACCATTTACCCGTCACCTAACCCGCTTGTTTCACTAGGCTTGTGTATTTTTATTTACCTTTTGGGTGGAGAATCAAATCCACTGTCACAACATAAGAAGCAAGCTTGCAAATTTTCTTCAGCTGAAATAGGTGAAAGGCAAGTTAGGATTGTCATGGACTAAAATAAAATGAATAATTATATTATTAGATGATCAACTAAATAATAATACATACCAGGATTAGATGATCGATTTAGGGCTGATGAAACTTCTTGTTGCACTGACCGTTGCAACTCGGATTGCATCTTCATGCACGTTTCAAGAGTGCTCTGCATGTTGTTCATTCGTTCTTGAAGCATAACCATATCCGTTCGTAGACCATTGATAATCTCCCATTCCTGATACGTATTGATAAAAATAAATTTACAGAAAAATGTATGTTTGCATCTTTTTCGGTTATTCAAATTTGATAGGTAAAACTCACAGCAGATTCTGTAATCTCAGCAGCCTCTTCATCATTTTCATATTCATTGACACTTTGCTGCTGATATGGATCTTGGTGACCCGACTCTAGCATCCAGTCTTCTTCCTCTGATTCAGAAGCTTGGTCTAGGCGTGCCAGGTAGGATTGTATTAGCTGCTCGAGTCTCACACGGAAATCACTCTGAAGAAGATTGGTGACTCGTCTCCTACAACAATGAAACGTCTCTCAGTTTAGTTTTGTTTTAAGTAGGATTTTGATTCCAAAGATTAGTCAAATACCTGCTCGTAAGTCGTTGAAGTTCAAGTCTGATGTTGTTATCATCACCATCATAATCGTCATAATGTTCATCATTTTCGTCATCAGTTGTATAGAATGCATTTCCAGTAATCACTGGATGATTGTTATACCACCCATCATGTACTGTTTGTTGGTACAGCCATTCATCTGGGTTCTCAATTAAATTTGCATCTGAATTTTGGATTGACTCAGTATTAATTAGATTGTCTTCTGCTTCTATATTTTCTTCTTGCCAAGACAAAATAACTGTTTGGATTTCAAATGCCTCATCGACTTCCAGTTCATCACCATCCGACTCATACTGGCTTTTAAGCTCCAAATATTGTTGAGATGATTCGATATGATGTGCACCTTGCTCCACTTCGACTGAACCCACCTGGTCCTGGTCCTGGTCCGTACTTTCAAAAATCTCAGTTGGTGGTGGTGGTGGTGGTTGTCCCTCATATTCATATTTATTAACAGTATCATCTAGAAGCTGATTTTCTTGGTATTTCATGTCATTGTTAGATGGGATGTCAGATTCATTAACAGTATCTATGGGTAGTTGATTTTCTTGACAATTCATGCCATTGAAAGATGAGGTGTCGGATTGGGGGCCATCGTGACCTTGTTCAAGGCTACTCACTCTGGAAAGGAACCCTTTCCTGTTCAAACAATGTGACAAAAGTGACGATTAACATTCGCTAAAAATGATAAAGTATAAGGTATATGCATTTAAAAGGTATGCTTCACTTGTTAGCTAGTGAAGAAGACTATCTATCATTCTCTGTATGTCAGCCAGATATGTAAAAAGATAGTGCAAAGCTAAAATACCTCAAATCAGATACTGTTTGCGATTGTCTCAATAACCCTAGCTCGCTTGCTGCAGTAGAAGTAGACCTTTCATCTTGAACGAATCTTTGGTTCCACAGAAATCTACCTTTAAGCAATGCCTACAGCAGGATCATAAATTACATCAAAACTCTATGTTAATGGATACCAAAATAGGATAAAAGATTAAATATATAAGAAAAGTATCCCTTTAAATCAGTAATATCATCTAAGCCACGGCAGCAGGATCATAAATTACATCAAAACTCTCACAAATCATGGTATATTTTAATGTTAATGGATAACAAAATAGGATAAAAAATTTCAACATATAAGAAAAGTATCCGTTTAAATCAGTAATATCATCTGGGCCATGGAATAATCCCAGACAATCTTACATTTTACAAAAGAATCACACATGGTATTTTATTCTTTATATCTTGATAAAAGAAAAGACAGCAGTCATGTTACCACACCAACCTTTTAGAAACCACTTGAATATTTTTGATAAAACAGTATTCCCCTCACTCCTCAACTTATTGTGATTTTGAAATTTGAATGTTGCTTTTTCTCCAAAGGTTATATTAAAACTAAATAGGATTTTTGATTGAAGATAAAATACAGCAAAATTTCCCTAACTACAATTTTGTAAAAAGGCAGTTTGATACAACACAAGGCCACAAACAGGTGTGAATGTGTAGAAAAAGTTCAAACCTGAATCCGTTTACGATGAGCAAAAGTTGATACCGGTCGGCGTTCCAACAAACTCTGCATCTCAATTTTCCTTTCCATCTCAAACCGTTTTAGCAACTCAAGAAGAGCATGCCTGCCATATAGCAAACGAATAGACCTTTGTGCACCAAGACTAGCTTGACTGACACCAAATCCATCTTGTTCTTCAATATGAGATTGACCAGTTTCCACTTCTTGAGTGTTTGATTGTAACCACTGCCTCACAGTCCTCACCCTGTTAGATTCAGTTTCACAAATCGTTCGGCCACGTGAACAGTTATTCCTATGTGAAACATTTAATGCATGCCCGTTATTATTCTTACTTCCCCACTCACGGAAAACTTGCCTCACACGCTCTTTGTCAGCCGTACCAATAGCAGGAGAATTTTGTAAGCACGAGTTCTGATTCCGATTATCCTCTTGTTCCTGCTGAATCCCCATTTGGTTTTGATTCATGGGACACTCATTTTCAACTTCACTTGTATTTATAGACAAATCTTCGCTTTCAGAACCTTCTGATGAACATGAACATTGGCTTCCAGTATTACCATTAGCCATCTCAGTCCTTTGTTTCCTTTCAGTCTCCCTAACTTTGCTTCCATCTTCAAGATCCCGCCACAATTTCCGGATAAAAGATGTACGGGTGATTGGTTTCTCTTGATTACCCCATATCCTTGAGAGTGAAGAATAATTATCACCAAAATAAGAAGATTCAAGAACGGAAACATTGTTTATTCCAGCAACAGCCATTGTTTTACACTTTTCCACTACAGTTCTGCATCAACAGTGCTCATCTCACAACCTGAATCCATAAAAGAAATCTTTCAATTCCAGACACTACTTCCAATATTCTAAGTTCACAAAAATCTAAATCAGAAGCAATTTTACAATTTCCGGAAAATAAATTCATATGCAAACGCACATGTCAATCATAGAAATAAGATTCGATTAAAACACAATTATTAGATTAGACATTTATAAAATCTTAGCCGGTTAGCCACGTTAATTCACAAAATATCGTAGTGCAATTCCATATCTAACAATTTTAAAATTAAAATAAAATATTAAAACAAATATGCGATGAAGATATATAGAAACAAAGGAAAAAAAGAAGAAAAAGAAACTCTTAAAATTGCTTTATTCAACGCCACAAAAATTCATCAACATCAATGAAATTGAATAGCCTTCAAATCTCCACCTATATTTCCATAGGCATCACAATCCAGCTAATAGCACAACCACAGGTCCACAACAGATTATGAATCGATTGAAACGACCAACGTTTAAGCAAACAAAAATAACCAAATCAGGATAGAATCTCAAGGTAGATTGCATAAACTACACATTCCTAATCCATACAGCAAGTCGCAGCAGATTATAAAGCAAATTAAGCTAAAATTACTTAATCGGGAGGGAATCACAGCGTAGATTCGCAGAAACAGCATTGCAGAAAGTTTATAATCTGAATAGCAGCACAACCGAGACAGAGATAAGAAATAAACCTGTAAAATGATTTTCTTCTATCGAAATTCATCCAGATTGATGAGTTTACCATAAATAACACATTCCTAATTCATACAACGAAGTCGCAGCAGATTATAAATCAATTAAAACCAAAATTACTGAAGCTAAAGGAATCACAGCGTAGATTTCTAGAAGCAGAAAACTTATAATCTGAATAGCAACACAACCATGAACGATTTAGAAACAGAAACAAATCGATTAAACAAAAAGCGTTTAGAAACAAACCTGTAAAATGATTTTCTTCGATCATAATTCATCCAGATTGATGAAATTGAAGAGTCCTCGATCGGTCAGAGTAGGTAAAATACTATTTAGTCACAACAAACACACAGTAGATGTATGTATATAGAGAGAGAAAGTGTGTATAGAGAGAGAAAGTGTGTGAGAGAGAGTAAATGAGGAAAACTAGTTTTTCGGTTGGGAGGTGCATAAGTTATGGCGGATCTGTAACGTCTGTTTTCTATCATGGAGAAAGAAGTAGGAGGAGCCATTGACGGAAAAAGATGACATATGACGATTCTGCCCTTCTAGAATATTCTATATTATTATTATTAATATAAATATTATTATTAATTTTTATTTATTTATTATATTATTATTATTTTAACATTCAACAACAGAAACAGGTAAGTACTCTGTATGGAGTGATCCAATGTTTAAAGGCTCCTGTTAGCTGGCCAACTCAGTCGTACGGATTTCTTAAGCGTCCAACATTACACTAACTCTGGAGAAAACTCGCTAACCAGTTCGTTCGTAGACACAACGACGAATTAATGGTAAAACTCGGTTGCCCCACGGATCGAACCTGAGTTTTCCAAGATTTCCTTTTACTGGCCAGCATGTATCTGACCAGGTTTAATATTTTTAGTATTATTATTGTTGTTATTATTATTTTTAGTTTTATTATTATTTTGTAGTAGGATATTTAATTCTTGTGGAATGTTGACTGGCTTTTCACTTGCTTCATTACGCGATTTACGGAGTCTTGAATTCAACGGTAAGACGACGAGTCGATGAGTCACCAGGAGGTGGGTAGAGAATAGAGATTGTTCATATAACATTACTTCAAATATAATATATGATAAATGAATGGCTTTAAAATAGAAAAAAACAGATTAATGATATAATGATGATTCAATCAATCAAAATGCTATAGTTCAAATCCTAAGGTGAGATGTAGGTGTACTGATAAATTTGTTATTAAAAAAATTATGATTAGTAGAACATAAGTTACTTATCGTCATATATTCATACGGTAATCTTTACCATTACATACTAATAAAGGTATTCGGTATGGTAGTGTTTTGGAGGGCGTTAAGGGGGATAACGGCGTGAAACACCGCCCCCTTTTCGCATTTTGCGTTGGTGTTTTGCATTCGTGTGAAGAAGTTCACGGCGTTTTGGCTTGGCTTGGTGTGATTTTCCTCCGATCAAAGCATGACATCTACCTTTTTTTTGTTTAAACTAATAAAAACAACTCAACATCACACACCACATCACACCATGTATACCATATTTTGTGTTATCAAATGATGTTATCCAGTCAGCTGTCACGTGGCATGATAACACTACCCACAACACCAAGGTATACCACATGCCCTAAAGAACTAAAGCGAATGCAAGATGACCCCATTCTAGAATGTCTATTTAGGATTTTTTTTTTTCACTTTGCATCACCATATAATCGACCTTAAATATTGAATATAATCATGTTAAACTGCCAAATTTAAAACAAAATTTCAATTTCAATATTAACGAAACTACAAGGCAAACTTATGATAAACATTTATGACATCAAAACAAAAGACAAACTTTTTAATCAATTTTTTTTGTAATAGTATTTATAACCTAAATTTAATAATTAAATTTTACAAATGGAATAATAAAAAGTTTTGTGGACACCATGACTCATTTGGCACTTTTATTTTTAGAAAATTGGAATTAAATAATCCAAGTTATTGGGTATTGGTGGATAATAATCCGAGTTCCAATATTGGCCTACAATAATCCCAATAACTCCGTTAGTTGTGTGCTGACGTGGCACATGCCACGTCAGCAAGTATGATGCCACATCACCTGCCACGTAAGCAAAAATGATGCCACATCACCTGCCACGTCAGCAAGTACTAACGGAGTTAGTGAAAAATTAACGGCGGCCCAATGAATTCCAAGACCCAAATAATTGGGATTATTGTAGGCCAATATTGGAACTCGAATTATTATCCGCCAATACCCAATAACTTCGATTATTTAATTTCAATTTTCCTTTATTTTTTGTAAGTTACAAATTTTCAAAATATTAATTGCTAGACTTGCTGCAAACTCTATGTAGTATGTAAGGTTTCTATCATTTTAAGTTTAGTCATTTCACTAATATGAAAAATAGCATCGAGAGTGTGAGATGGTTAACCCCGAAGATCACCTTAACGAAACGAACATGCTAATGAATAAAAAGATCAAGACAACTAAAGTTCTATGTTCATGAGGAATGGGGGGGGGGGGGGGGAGTTAGGTTTAATGTATCAGAAGGTTTAGTTTAGTTGCATTAACACACTAGATGTTTTGAACATGTTTTGGCCTATAGGTTATGACACTCTCATCATGACTTTCCAAGTAGGCATCTAGGTCCCACGGTTGATCCGAATTTATACACAATGTCAGCCTAGACAGAAGCATAACTACCGGTGCTTTCACCATTCCAGTTAGTACATGCCTGATTTGTTTCAAATGTCAATACAAAAATGCTTACTTTAGTTGAATAGTCTATTCTCGACTTAGTAGTAATTTGCAGGAAAAATAACCTAAAGTTTCGTGTCCAGTGTATAAAAACTAAATCTTAGGTTCTGAATATGAGAAATCCTAGACTACAGGGTTTAATATGTACATTTCTAAACCGTAGGGTTCAAAACTAAAAGTATCATAAGTTTGGCATATTTACTTAGTCTACCCTAAACTTTCATAAATTATAAAAATGGTCAAAAGTTTATTTAATTGCACATGTGACCATGATTATAATTCATGACACATATGTTTAGATAAATAAAAGTCCAGATCAGATTAGTATGTTAAAAACATTATCAAATTGTTCAATTGGTGGTTTAAAAAAAAAAACCTTGATTTTTAATGGGTTAACGAGTAAAGTTGCAATTTTTATTCTTAAAACTATATGTTATTGTTCTAGAAACATCATGATAAGTTTAGTCAATCGTTTAGAAACATTAGAAATCAAATCTATTGTTTTCATTTAGTTTCAGAATGAAATCCCCAAATTAAAGGATGAATGAACGTTTGATTTTTTTACGTAACCATTATGAATAGAAACGAACAATAGGGTTTTGAAGATAATGATAAAACAAACAATTCTCATGAAAAAACTTACCTGAGAAAGTGTACAAAAGGTTGAGAAATTGTACCGTCAAACTTACATCCATTAATTTTGATTTTGTGAAAAAATTGAAAACTAGAAAACCTTTCAGGGCCCTTAATTCTATTAATCTTACGGTTATAATTAATTTATTTTCTATTCTTTTTATTTCTTATTTTTATTAACAAATTTCACATGTAAAATAGAGTTATTTCACAGTAAAGTATTTCGTATGCAAAATAGATGTATTTCGTATGCAAAATAGATGAACCTCGCCGTGTGTACGTAAAAAAGAAAAACAATTTATTATTATCTAAACATTATAAGGTAATAAGAAAAATATATATAAACCGAAAACTAGATATGGGTCGGGGACGGGGCAGTTGGATACTAGTGTATTGCATTTGTCGGGTTTTCAATGTACTATTGTCACTTTTAGTGGCTCGATGGAAGGTCGACGTTTATGAAACATCAATTATAATTATTTTAAAAAGGAATTAAATATAAATAAATAGAATTAAAGTTATTACATGTGAATGTGCATGTGATGCAAGTTGTCAGTTCTGATTGTTTGCCTCCTTTTGAAACAAAATATAAATTTTGTTAATCTTTGATGCTGTTTACCCGGAAAAGCACAACAAGTATTTTCCACTTGTCTCAATCAACCGTTGGAGAGAAATACACAAATAAATGAGGAACATATAATCCTTCATCTTACCAACAAATAACCAAATTTACCAACTTTTATATTATTTTCAAAATTTTATATTTGAGTATGAATATAAATAATTCTATTATATTTGTTTAGATATGAAGGGGTTGTTTGGTAGGATTCGGGTCACTAAATCAGTAAGTGTATTTTGGTTGTACCTCTGAATGGTTATGTAAAATAACTATTTTACTCCAATTAACTATTTCTTGCTAAAATGAAATGTATATGTTTTGTAAGAACCCTGAATGATGGATAGTTATTAAAGAAAAAAATACAAACCATCGTAGAAATTCTAAATTACACATAAATCCTTAGAAATTTATAAAAATATACTAAAATCCAAATACAAAATAATTATTTGACATTAGTTGAGTAACTATCCCGTCACGCAAAATAGTCATATACTCAGTGCTTTGTGAACCCCATTCCATGTCGTGAACGAACTAACTATCACTTTCCTCATTTGTGAATCTCCAAACGAACTGACTATCACTTTCCCCATCCAGACCCTCTTAGCGATTAATAGGTGAAAATTTTACCTAATAAACGCTTTGAATCTGGCTGATTCAGAGGTAAAGCTATTAAGTACCTATTAATAAGAAAACAACCCCTAAATTGTATTGGATTATTAAATCTAGCTATGCATTTCCTACAAACTAGCAATTGCATTTGTCAAAAGACAATAAAAAACCATAGAGTGTGATCATAGGATACAACAACGTATTGTTGGGATATTTGATTTCGTGATATACTAGATAGCTTTTGAAATAGGATATCCAATTCCCTTTTAGATTAAAATAGTTCGTGAGTATACGAAATCAATAATTGGATAGGAGAAAAAGTATTTTTTTAAAAACGAGTGTAGGACCTAAATATTATGTTACACGACTATATTAATAAAACCACCAACGTCTGTGTTGAAACGTTATTTTGCCTAAAAACAATTAAAAACTTGTTTTACTGATTTTTTTTAGAAAAATGTATTTAAATAATCTCAATTATTGCTTATTGGCCGACAATATTACCATCAATTTTTTTTTATAATAGAACAATCTTATCTTTATACCCTATTTTATTTAGTAATTTTTTCGTTAAATCCCACTAACCGCCGTTAAATCCATTCGAACCCTAATCATTTGAAGCCAAATTTGACCATCAATTCATCGATTTTTGCGACAATAAACATAAGGCTTTTACTGAAAACTAAAAGTCCAACACGGTGACTGGCGACTCGCATGAAAACGGTTAACAGATACTAACGGCGTTAGTGAGATTTAACGGAAAAATGATTAAGTAAAATAAGGTATATTGTCACACCCCCAAAATACCACTAACGGTGTTTATACCGTTAAGGGGCGCGACTAGACCAGGATCCACAACCACAGTTACAAATACTAAACGAATCAGGGTTAGTTCAAACACAAATTATAAATTAAAGTTTCAAACACAACGCAGCGGAATAAAATATTGTCTTAGCACTAACCACGTGCTTTACATAAACATTGTTTTAAATTCCCAATTTAGTTTAAATCAAAATAAGGATCTTCGAGTGCCATGCCAACCCGCTCCGGATACTCCTTAGCGATCTGCAAAAGTTTAAACCACGCAAGTGTCAACCTAACGGTTGGTGAGTTCACAGTGGGCTTGTCATGCATTGGCCCGGTCTCATAATCATTGTTCGTATCAAAACGTACTTACGGAATATTCATTTGTGAAAAGCAATGCTTGTAATAAATTCTCAGTTTATAAATATTTTGTCCGTGACCACGTCATCGGGTATGTACTAGTTCCGTAAAGTTAAAGGACTCAACCGATATCGCGGGTAGCTAATCCGTTGTTCCATGCTCTAAGGAAGTTTGTACCAAAGCTGACTTATTTTGTGGGGGCCGAGCCATCCCGTACGGTGCGGGCCAAGCCATCGCGTTTTCTGCCTCCCCCGTGTCCTCTCGGGACCACGGGCAAATAGGCTGATATTGTACCTCCGTGCACTCCCCGTGCCACGGGGCGGAGTTTGTCAAACTCCAGTAGATCTACCCAACATCCCCTCGCTTTCACAAATTAATGGCACAATTAAGTTGAGGACTTTTAAGTTATAAGGCATCCTTAGAAAACATATGATATCATATGGTTTAGACTTTAACCTACACTAGCCATATTAAAACAGTTTTCGTTTCAGAAATCGTTTATTCAGAATTCACAAGTGTTCCCATAAAACACTTCAGTTTATCAAGTGGGTGCCAAGCATCCCGTGTTCTCAAGTTTATCAGTGAGGTGCCTTGCACTCTCGAGTTTGTCAGCATTGTTTTCGTTTAGTTATTCTGTGTGGTCCAACGGACTCACGGTATGCGGGTTAGTGACACTCACCTTTGGTTGCACAGCTACACTTGCTAAGTATCCAAGTATTGTTGTTTATCGAGGACCTAGAACACGTTTAGGTCTTAAGTATTAGTTTCGTGTCTAATCTTTACTTAACGTCACTATGGCCCATAACATAGTACGTTGCAACTAAGACTCGACATACCGACACACGACACCAATGGTTGATCATAAACAAGGGTTCATACGAATCAGATATCAAGCATATATCATCATGGCATAATCATGCAAGTCATGGCATAACACTTAAGCAAATTTCACAAGTTTGGTTATTAGGTCAGACCTT
The DNA here is from genome assembly GCA_039602395.1 of Deinandra increscens subsp. villosa. Lineage (NCBI taxonomy): Eukaryota > Viridiplantae > Streptophyta > Magnoliopsida > Asterales > Asteraceae > Deinandra > Deinandra increscens. Next base: position 1,770,707 of record JBCNJP010000003.1, on the reverse strand, counting down.
AGTTTCGCTAGCATAGTTTCGCTAGACAGTTTCGCTAGGTGCACGGGCAGCACTTTCGCTAGGCAGTGCCCGGCAACACAGTTTCGCTAAGCTAGTTTCGCCCGAAACTGCTGACGCAGTTTCGCTAGCCTAGTTTCGCAGGGAAACTGGTTTGAACTTTCGTTCAGGTATTTCGCTCGATAGTTTCGCTCGAGCTGGTCTGGTCAGGTTTCCGGCGACACTATAGTTTCGCTGGTCAGTGTCGCTGGAAGGAGATGTAATTTCGCTACTTAGTTTCGCCCAGAGAACAACAGTTTCGCTGGTCGTGAAAAACATACGGATTTGCCTAAAAATCAACCTAACAGCTTCTGATCATACATGCAATTCATTATCTAGCATCTATGGGCATTTACTAACATAAATCAAGCAACTTTAACGAGTTTAACATGCATTTTGATCATCAAATCTCCAAAATGGGTTCAAAACCCTAAAATGAGCTATCATGCACAAATCTCTAACATGGATGGATTTCATTCGTAAAGTTAACAACTTTAGTACAGATCTAGCATTCCTAAACAACATACTAGCAGATCAAGCAGTTACATAAGGATTTGAGCATGCTTTGAGAAGAAAACATATATAAAACACATAAAGCATAGATTTTGGGACTCACGGTTGATCCTAGAATCGATAGAGGAGAAGAGGTGATGGTTTAGAGACTGAGATCTTGGTCCTTAGGTGATCTTCTCGGCTGACCAGGAGAGTGTGTGTTTGTGGTGTGATTTGAGCAAATGAGGCTACTAGGGCTTATTAAGTTTATTTATATCAGGGGCTAGTTTCGCTGGCAGTTTCGCTAGCTGGCGAAACTGGCTCTGGTCTCGTGTTATCGGGTTGTCTTGGCTAACTACCGGGCGACACTATAGTTTCGCCCAGTAGTTTCGCTGGAGACCAAAATGGGCAAGTTTCACATAACCAAGTATTTACGATTTATCATGCTATTCACAATAGTAAGTCATGTATTTAAATCACATTGCACATAAGGACAATCAATGATGAACACATAACACATATGGACGGGTTCGGTGATCAACCAAAGGTCGTGGACGTATTCGGCCTAGTTATGTATTAGCTACTTATAACGTAACTAACGGGTTTGTCTAACGGAAGTTAACCTTGAAATTCTCGGGTGTCACAAGGTATATAAATAAGACTGTTTTATTATAAAAAAATTGATAAGATTATTGCCGCCAATATGCAATAGTTGAGATTATTTAGATCCATTTTCTATTTTTATTAATAACAGATTTGTATATTTTACATTGTATTTTAAATGCATAACAAAAATAATATAAATCCATTAAAACATCGTAATTCTTTTTATTATACCACAATTATTTTATTAATAGCACGTACATATATCCCTGCTTAATCAATTCAGTAATGTGACTTTATGACCTTAATTTATTTCCATTTATACCATCTTAATTATTTTCATTTATAATCTCAACTACTTCCATCTTTTTTTTTTTTTTTTGAACGGCGTTTGGAACTACTCCCCAAATCTCCAATACCCGAGTGAGCCTTCCTGAGACGGGATTGCAACCGTCCATACTGATTTTGACACTCCAGGCTTGGCTCACTCAGGAACACCATCAAGGAGGAAACTCACCACTTGAGAAAAACCCCCTTGAGTCAGGTTTGAACTTAAGACCTCAAGGTCCCCAAGCTTTAACCTTCATCCCCATACCATTGGGACAAATGCCCATTGGTTAAAAAGCAAATTTATTCATCAAGAGGGCAAAATTTACTTCCAACTAAATATATTTTCTAACCAATAGAAAAAAAAATTAATAAAAAATATTTGAACGGCACCAATGTCATTCACATTCGGTACAATAATTCTAATGCTCAATTGATGTTTTATGAACCCGTGTTAGCTATCTTTGATAACACGCGGTTAGTAAATCTATAGTAAAACACAAGTCCTTGAAATTGTTATGTTATTTTATAGTATACAACTTTTGAGTTGCATTGTGAGGACATATGTCCAGTTTATTTTTATAATCTAAAAAACAACATGCATTTGAAAAAAAATATTACAATATACTTAATGAAATTATAGTTTAACTTTTTTAACTAATTATCAAAAAAAAAAAACCCTATATTTAGTGTATTTGTTCTTATAAAAAACATGCATTTAAAAAAAAATAATAGGAGTATATGATGCGCTTGAAACGATCTGGTGCGTAATAAGAAACGGGCTCTGCTTGAAAACTTGGTTGATAAAATCAACTTCCTTTATATTTTTACGTAATTTTTTTTATTCTTTTGATGTCTTTACCTGTTTCTAGCTCCTTTCTAGCTCCTTGCTTTTTTTATTGTTATCATATTGTTCATCTAGCCGTTCAAAAGAAATCAAACTAATATTTGTTTAGTAATAAGTAGTTATTTTAAGACAAAATGACTGCTTTTTGAATGTAATGATGGCATACGAGAATGAAAGACAATGTATCTAGTGTTTGTGTTTGAGTTTGAGCGATTTGCATTATTACGTCCATAGATAAAATAATTGTAAAGATATTATATAATTTTTAATACGTATATAAATAATTGTAAAGCTATATATTATATAATCTATAATGTTTTAATACGTAGATGTAATTATTTATGTTGCCATGTGGCCCATGTTCGCTCAAAATCTATATGGCTATGTTTTATAGATACACATATACTTTTTAAAAACTAAAAAGTGTCTAGTTTTAAAATCATAATGGCAACTATCCGTTGGACAGATTAAATCATACTTTCATAGAAAATGCTCTCACCCAAAAAAAAAGGTTTGTGTGTTTGGAAAGTTCAAACAACGAGTATTTAGTACAAAGATTCTAAAATAATATTGAATATTAAAAAAGTATTAAGGGGTGTATTTTATACATGTATATATTGTTGTAATTGAATATATAGTATAGTTATTTATGACTTTATTTGTGTAAAATTAATTATGTATTAAATATTTCATATATCTTACTCATGGAGATTTGAATTTTTCAAAGTTAAATATCTATACTCAAGTGAAAATAATTCACTTAATTTGATCTTGTTGATCATTGGCACGTTATATTAGAAATAGAAAACATGTTAATTAAAACCCATAGTTGAGAAAAAATTCATCACTTTACTTGTGTGAAACTTGATATATTAATTATATTAGAAAATGTTTAAAAACAAATTAATATGAAATACAATTTTGATAAACAAAAAAAAAGTCTTTAACCTACACCATCATTCTCACCTCTTGTTGGTGCCTATGGAGGTGTAGGAACGACGCCGCTTTTGAGGGAAAGAAGTCCGCCATTCAAGTTACGATTAAAGAGATCAAGTGTACGAGCTTCCTTTGGGTCAAAAATAGAGGGAAATGGGGTAGTTTGAGTTGGGATATGTGGAATAATTTCATTATGTAAGTTTCTCCTATTTTGTTTGTTGTTTGTTTTTTTGCCCCTTTCTAGCTTCCAGCTAGGGGGTTATTTGCAATGAAGTAGCCGTTCAAAAAAAAAACCGGCATCTCCAATTCAAATGATTTGCCGTAATTTCGTTATCAAGAACAGAGGAGAGGAAGACCTAGTTAAGGTCTAGGGGTGACACATGTCATCTTCTAAATGGGTATATGAAGTGTAAACTTTTTGAATTTTTGTGTTTTTTATTTAGGATTTTTTTTATGTACGTGTGTTACGCTTAAAAAAATTATATGCATGTGATATACCTGAAGAGATTTTCTAATTCCACCCCTAATTAAGAATAAATATAAAAAAGTTAATATTTTTGTTGAGGCTACTTTGTGTTTCTCTTGAGCTAATATTCATCGATCCGGTTACAAACTCCATTTAAATAGGGGGGGGGGGGGGTCGTCTCACGCTAATAAAGTTCTTTCTTGATTCCCTTCCCAGCTACTATTTTTCTCTTTATCGGGCACCTAAATCGGTTCTTGAGGAACTTGAAAGAATTCGATTTAGATTTTTGTGGGGAGGCGATGATGAGAAACATAAAATTCATTGGGTGGCGTTGGAAAAGAGTCTCCGTCCTATACATTGGGGGTTGGGCTTGACGTCGCTCGCTTGGTCAAATTTGTGCCTCTTGGTGAAGTGGTTCTGGCATTTTCTACGGGAGCCTGATAAACTTTGGCGACGGGTCATTTTTGCTATTCATTGTAGCAGGCATGCATAGGCCTTGTCCCCTTGTAAACCTTCAATATCAGGTGTATGGAAGGTTGTTTCGAAATCCAGAGAGGACCTTTTAGGAATGAGTATCTAACATTTTTTATTTGTTTAAGGAAAGCAACGGAAGTTGGTGCTAGAAAGGAAGTAACGATGGGTTTTCTCCGTGAAATCTATCCGGTCTCTAGTGGTAGCAGGAGGTTCCTCTTCTAATGATCTGGGTTTTGACTTTTGAGTGGTGTCCGGTGGTCCCATCCAAAGTTAATATCCTCGCTTGGAGAGTCGTTCGGGGTAGATTACCCACTAAAGATGCATTGGCGAATAGGAACATCCTGGTTAATAATATGAGGTGCGTGTTGTGAGGGAATGGTGATGAGTCGTCTGAACACTTGTTCACGACTGTCGGCTAGCAGTTTTGCCGATTTTGTTTGGGTTATTGTGGTAGCTTGGTGCAAGATCGATCCTGTTTTCTTCTTCTCAGTTGGTAACATTTTCAAAGTTCATTCTGTGAGCAATAACCACAATCGGAAGTCTTTGGCGGTAAACACGGTGTGTTTTTTACTACATGTTGGTGTATTTGGAAGGAACAAAATAACGAGATTTTCAAAGGCAAGTCCGCGTTGCTGCATTTCGTTATTAAGGAAATTAAGAGCTGGAGTTATCTTTGGTTTGTTAGTAAGTATAAAGAGAGGGTGATCTCCATGAGTGAGTGGAATGCTTTCAAAATGTAATTTCTCTTTTGTTTCTTCCCTGTATGTTTGTTTTGGGCTGTCTGACGCCTTGCTGGGTTTATCCTGTTTTGAATAAGTCTCGTTCCAAAAAAAAATATATATATTACAAGAAGAAACAACTTATTGTTGTGCCAAAGATGACCACCAAACATAAAATTCACTTGAAGTTACTAAAAGAAAATGTATTTTACTATGCTTAAAAAAAAAGTATACAAAGTCTCTCAAATCATGTTGAAGAGGTCTATTTCAGTGTCAACTTTCTCAGTTATCTAGCTTCTCAAACTTAGGCATCTCCCTTGGTTCTAAAGTGAAAAAAAAAAATAAAAGAAAGCTTCTAAGGCACTTCATCATATTATATATTTAAACATTAAACATAAGCTTTCTTTCATTTTTTATTTGAATACAAGACTGTTATATATGTGTCCTCAATGGGAAAAAAAACCCAGCAATCGCAACAACAGTTATTGCCCCTTTAATGGTAACTGGAAGCGGTCATAACTGCTACGCATTAGGCTATCCGTAGTGGATGGAGCCCCTTGTGGGCGTTATGCGCCATGTGGCGTCCACGTCATCAAGAGGGGCTCCATGACTAAAGTGGTGTAGTGGTAACCAATTTATAACGCCCCTCTAATTATTACCCAATTATTATTTAAAAAACCCATTCAATTAAATCTATCCAATAAAAAAAATAATAAAAAAAATCAACCAATCAAGAAGGATCAAGAAGGAGGGGGGAGGCGTTATTAACATAACGCCGGTGATTCCAAGCTCTAACATGGCGCCCTATGGGGGTGGGAAGGGGCTCCATGAGGGGCGTTATATTTAACATGGAGCCCCCATGGAGCCCCACTACGGATAGCCTTAGTGATAATTTACCATTCCTCAAACAGTAACAAATTGAACCACTCCATCAATGGTGACCTGCACCCTACTCGTATCAGTCGCTACTAGAAAAATGACCTTTAATGACGCGCACATTATGACACACGGTGTTTTATGACGCGTAAATACGAGTGTCATTAAAAAACTGTCATAATTAGTAAAATTTAAAGAGTATATGACGCAAATTTATATGCGTCATGAAATAACTATCATAAAGTAAAGAAAAAAAAAACACGGACGACAGTTTTTAATATGCCCGTCATCCCCTTCTGTCATTTTATAATTTTATTTCCCGCCCCCCATAAAATACTTTCCCGCTCATTCTTATTCCCTTCTCTCTCAAAATTTTCCCCAAATATTACTCCATCTCCTGTCTCTATTGGTCGCCACACTTCATCTCCTTCCCTCGCTCATCTTTTCCCGTCTATTTGCCCTAATCGACCTCTTCATTAGAAACGAAATTTAGCCCTAATCAATCTCCTTCACGTTCACCCTCTATTTGCCCTAATCGACCTCTTTGACTAGGGCCCCCGTAGATGAGATCCAGATAGCTAAACATAAAGCTTAGGAGATCGCTGCTCGGTTCTTCAACAGCACCGAAGCCAAACGCCCTAAGTTTGAGAACGGCGGAGGCGGTGGTGGATTTGATTTTAATGAAAGCAAGGGTTTCAGTTCTAACAACAGGTACGCTCTCTCGATTCTTCTTCAACAATTGTATCTTCGATTCTTCTCTCTCATAACTGATCAAAGCTATTCACAATGTCTTCTTCACGGAGAGCAGGAGCCCTAATCAGCGCCACTGGAAATCGAATGGGACAATTGCGATGGCAAACATGATGGATCCGTCAATGGCGTTCACACACTCTCACCACCGGTGTCTCGCTGTTTCAAGCCCTAAATATCCGATACCGTCACGCCCACAAGAAGTCCCTTTGGGTAAGGATACTTTGGATGCGTTGGTCACCAAGCATCCCATCTTGCCCCCTCCGGCCATGCCTGTTTCCTTGCACTCTGAGCCCTCGCTTGTTGCTAATATCGATAGCGTGTTTGGCTGCCTTAAATCCTTCCCCAAAGGGACTTCTTGTGGGCGTGACGGGCTTAGGGCCCAGCACATCATGGATGCTCTATGTGGTGAGGGGTCTGCGATCGCGGATAGGTTGCTTGGGGCCATTACTGAGGTGGTTAATCTATGTTTGGGGGGAAGGTGCCCTAAGGTCCTTGCGGAGTTTGTGGCGTCCGCTCCTCTCACCCCCCTGCTTAAACCGGACAATGGGATCCGCCCAATTGCTGTCGGTGCGAGCTGGAGGAGGCTGGTCTCTAAGGTGGCTATTCGAGGGGTCGGGAAGGAGATGACTAAATATCTTTCTGATTTTCAATTTGGGGTGGGGGTCCCCAGTGGAGCGGAGGCTGTGCTCCACAGCGCTAACAGGTTCTTGCATGAGTTTCACTCGGATGGGTCCTTGGCTATGCTTACTGTGGATTTCTCTAATGCATTTAATTTGGTGGATAGGACTGCCCTCTTACGTGAGGTTCGGGCCCGATGTCCATCCATTTCCCCCTGGGTGGATTTTTTATATGGGCAACCATCTAGGTTATATGTTGGCGATGATCATATTTGGTCCACCACGGGAGTGCAGCAAGGGGACCCTTTGGGGCCTCTCCTTTTTGCCTTAGTTCTGCACCCGCTTGCTCATCGGATTAGGGATTTTTGCAGGCTCCCTTTCCATGCTTGGTACCTAGATGATGGTACGATTATCGGAGACGCTAAAGAGGTGGCTAAAGCTTTGGATATCATCAGGACTGAGGGGCCCGCGTTGGGCCTTGTTTTAAACATCAAGAAAACTGAGGTTTTTTGGCCGACGTGTAATGGGGTGAAGGTGCAGGATGGGTTGTTCCCCAGCGAGATCGGGAGGCCGGGGTTAGGAGTGAAACTCCTTGGTGGTGTCGTTAGTCGAGATGCTGGGTTTATTAGCAACTTGGCTACGAAGAGGGCGGCCTCGGCTGTTGATCTAATGCGTTTTCTCCCTCGCCTTCGGGATCCTCAATGTGAGCTCCTTTTGCTCCGTTCCTGTATGGGTGTTGCTAAGTTGTTGTTTGGCCTCCGGACTTGTCAGCCTTCCCACGTTGGGGATGCTGTTTCTATCTTTGACAGGGGCCTCCGGGGAGCTGTCGAGGACATTGTTGTTTGTGGGGGTGCCTTTTTCGGGGACTTACAATGGAGGTTAGCTTCCCTCCCAACCCGTTTTGGGGGACTTGGGTTATGCTCAGCGGAGGATGTTTCTACATATGCTTTTGTGGCATCGAGGGCCCAGTCATGGAAATTGCAGGACCACATTCTTCGGGAGTGTGGCTTTGATGGGATGGACTCTGACTTCGAGTGCGCGCTGGGACGCTTGCGTACTTCACTTCCTGATTTTGATTTGGGCGGGTTTTCTAGTAAGGACACCGCCCCCTCTAAAACCCAGGATACTTTGGCGAGTGCCCTTTTTAGTAAAATTGCCCAGAGTTTGGAAGTGTCATTTGGCCTATCCCCTCGCCAAAAAGCTGTGTTGGCCTGTCTTCAGGCCCCTCGGGCCCAAGACTTCCTGTCCGTCATCCCCATTGAAGGGTTGGGGCAACATATGTCAGCTGTGGAGTATCGGACTATCCTTAAGTACAGACTTATGATCCCTATCTTCCCTAATGATGAGCCATGCCCTGTCTGTCGCAAGGCTTCCTTAGACACCTTCGGCGAGCATGCGGTTCATTGTAAGGAATTACCGGGGTTTAAATACAGACATGATTGGGTCAGGGATGTGTTGTTTGATGTTTTGAAGCGTGCGGGTATCTCTGCTAAGAAAGAGGCTCCTGTGAACTTCTTGACGGACCCGGTGGAAGGGAGGTCCACTTTGCGACCGGCCGATGTGCTGGTGTTTGGCTGGGCTGGGGGAAACACGCTTGTGTTGACCTCACTGGTGTGTCTCCTCTTGTTGGGCTTAGGGGCAATGGTCTCGTTGCGGGGCAAGCTGCGTTGAAGGCAGAATCTGGCAAAGTTGCTAAACACGAGAGAGCCTGCCTTGAAAATCAACACGTGTTTATCCCTTTTGCCTTTGACACATTTGGGTTCCTTGCCCCGGGGGCGGTTGAATTCCTGAGTCGGGTTCAACGTGTTGTGCATAGTAATTTGTCGTCCCCCAGGGCTCATAACTTTGTCTTTAGTAGGATTGGATTCGCGATTCAAAAGGGGGTTGCGGCGCAACTTGTTGCCCGGTTACCCGCCACTTCTTTGTAATTTGCTTGATTTTGAGTTGAAATCAAATAAAAAACTGTTTAAGTAAGATGATTTGTGTGGTTGATATGATTTTTTTCCTTATAATTTCATAGACGAGGGAATGTTCAGCTGATAGGTAGATTGAAGACATATTGGGGCGATTTGAGGAGTTGCCTGGTGCATCATTATCTCATTTAGGGGTTAGCTCTGCAGGGGCTGTTTTGAAATTCATAAAACTCTACCAAGTAAGTTTCAGTTGTTTTGTGAAAACTTGGTGAAAGAAAGATTCTATTATTGAGATAAATGTAATATCACCTGCCTGTTCCTAGCTTTTAATCAAATAATTATCTGATTGAATATGTTTTAGAATGCATACCTTAACACCTCTAGATTGTTCAGCCTGCACTACTACTTTAGTTTTTAAGACATTTGGGAACATTTGGATGAGGAAGAAGATATTTGTTAATTTTTCTTTAAAAGTATGTTGTAGGTCACAGCTGGATAAGGTTATTTGTGATAGTTTGGATGCAAAACGATATACTTTTTTTCCTTTCATATGTTGGTCTACCACATGATTAATGTACCTATATAAGAGGTCTTTGATGGACTGGGGCTATGTGTTGGAAATATGATTAATTGTGGACGAATAACTGTATAACTGATAACGATTAGCATATAACTGCACCTAGTTTTATGACTTTACATTTATGCTTGTTTTTTGCAGGTCTAACACATGGAGCAGCAGTAAAACCTAGCCGACATTGATTTTCTTGGTTGGGTCAGATGGTGTACCTTCAATACTCTATCGCCTTCTACATAGGCCGTAAAACCTGATCCTGAGTGTAAGTCATCATCTATTTCAATTTGCATTGTGGTGACACATGGATTTTTTTATTCTTGCATGAACATGCAACAGTACTGAGAACTCTGTGGAGTTTATGGTCAGGCAGCTGAACAACAAGTGACTAGTTTATGCTTGGAGGCTCAGGAATGCATGATTGCTGGCAGATAGTTGGATTTGGCGTCGTTGATAATTACTTCTGCTGATTTGGTGTTTTCTAAAGCATCAGATAAAGGTTAGGTTCAATCTGGTGATTCACTTTCCTGCTTTTAAATGGGCAGGTTGTGTGCAATGAGAGGCTGTTGCTTCCCATTGGCATCTATGTGAAGACATGTTATAAGACTTGCTAATGCAGCGATTTGACACATTTCATTCTTTGGACCTAACCATGTAATCATGTGTGTTCTATTTTTATGTTATCGTCCTTTTCTACATTTCTAACATAATCATATCTGTTCGATTTTGATGCCTGAAAAAATAGTTTAATTAATCGTTATTTATTCTTTTGCAGAGTTCCCTTAATAAGAAGGATAAACAATCTTGTGATAGTTCTTGTTTGTTTTTTCCCATGAAGAAATCCAAAGGAATGGCCTCTCAACAGAACACTATATGTGAAGATTGTGCAAAGGTTCATACCATTTTATGATATTGGCACTACCCATTATTTCTTTACACGTTCTCTTCTTTTGCCCATATAACATTCTGATTGGACCTACATTTTTATACTACATTCTTACTAATGTTTTCAATTATATCTATATTAATTTTCGCTATCGCAGCTTACCGGGAATAATGTTAATGCTGTTACGGTTGCTTCAGCTGTACATCTAGATGAAAAGCAGTTGTTTTCATTTCTTCAAGGTAACTATTTTCTTTGTGTTATTTCTTAATTATTTTTATTGTTCCGTCTATACATACCAATGTTTTTTTTAGAAACTGAAAGTTAATTACCAAAATAACTGAAAATTTCCCATTTCTACAAAAAATACGAGCCTGTCGATGCAAAATGGACAACCAAAAGATGTGTTATTTGTAGATGGGACGAGGATTATGATTTCAATGCAATTATTATCTGCAACAGGTCTTTTTAATGTTTTTAATGTTGTTTTTTTTCTCAGATTGGGGGAGATACAAATGAATATACTGATGCCGATTTTGATGAAATTCGTGAGGAACATGCAACTTATGTACTTTATTTTCCGGTAGTAGCTAGTGTCATATGTTTGTAAAACTTAGTGGCCTACTCTTAATTACTAGTAATTAGCTTTTGTAGTGGATTGTATGCGAATGAAACGCATTGTTTAAACTTCTATTATATGAAATGCAGTATTTTGGTGAATGTGCTTGTATTTTGTAATATTAGCAGGTTTAATAGAAAAAACAGAAATTATATACAAATTTTTTTTTTTGAAAAAAATAAAATCATGACGCGCAGCATGTGTGTCATAAACTGAAGACAGAATAAGAATGTCAACAATAGAAATCGATGACACTTATATGATGACGCGCAAATGGGTGTCATAAAAGAGTGTCATAAAAGAGCGTCATGAATGCGCGTCGTAAATTAATGACACGCATTTGCGCGTCGTAAAAATTTATGACCCTGGATACAATGACAGGCTTTTGCGCGTCATCTTATGTCATTTATGACGCGCATTGCGCGTCATTAAAGGGGTTTTTTGTAGTAGTGGTCACAACTGTCGAGTGGGCAACCAATTAGCCACGACCACATAAGTAAAAACTTTAGCCTGGACGCGATAAGACAAAAATATAAATGGGAAGTATAGATAAAACGGGATTGACAAGGGTCAATCTACTCTCATAGATAAACTTGTGGCTTTAGTAAAGGCTTCTCGAACATATCGATCAAGTACCATCTCTCAATTCTCTTTGAGATTCATATTCGAGCCAATAGGCACCCAAGATAGTTAAAAGGTAAATCTCCTTAGTTACGACCAATAACATTGCTCATTTGGAAGTTAGGCAAGCTGAAATGTGTTTTTTTTAGAAATCAAAGCTTGTATGCACAATCTAACGGGTAATATCGTTTACACTGAGTCAAATTTCTATCACGGAGCGATTTCAAAATTTAATAATATTGCACAGTTTGAAGTAAAAAATATAGAAAGGTAACATTTGATATTGTCAAGTAAATAAATCACACATACACAATTATAATAGTACTTGGAAATCAAGAAAATCAAAAAAATAAAAAAAACAAAAGAAATTTGCAAAACAGACCCTCATGTTAAAGAAAACACACACAAACCCCTATTATCAAATATCAACATCACAAATGGTCCTTTGAAAGCCCTTTGAGGAAGTAGAAAAATGAACCATGATAGGTGCACAAGACACTTTCATGTGGTAGTGTCTTGACTTCCATGCTCCCACCTTAAACCTTATTCTAGCCTTCAACTTCACAGTCATTTCGACCCGGCCCGACGACCTCTCCGTTTTAATCTCTCGTGCAACATCATCACGCAATGGCACGTCATGTGATGCGAGATTCAACTTAAATCGGGTCGCATTTCTTTTAGGCTGGTGAAACGGGTCAATAGTCCCTCTGCTAAGAGTGTCATCATCATACATGACAACAATATCAACTTTATCATAGTAAACAGAAACTTTCTTATTAGGGTTATACGCTCGAAGGATGAAGTTGTAGGTCGCGTTTAGGTGGTTGGCATTGGATAAATTGTAGTTGTGGATCGAGCCATCATCGATGGAGTAGACTAGCTTTTTGGGCTTGATGGTTAGCCAGATAATGAGGACCGTTAGACCAACGAGGACTATGAGTGCTAGCAAGACAATTGCAATGAGTCGGATCAGCCTTGGCCGCCCAGACGGATTTTGGGTTGCGGGTTTAGCATTAGCCATTTCTTTCAAAGGTACTTGACAACTTGATGAAATTGGTTTGTGCTAATATATAGTATGGAAAAAGGGGGGGATTTCTTTGTAAGAGAATGTCTTGCAATCAAGTCTTTACTTTTTCTTTCCATCAATTCCATTTTTCTTTCTTTTATCATATTATAGATAGATACTTACATTTATCCATGTTACAAAGTATCTAATTGACAGACTTATGATTGTATTTACCTATGTTACTTTTTTAAAATGTTAAAGTGAATCAATGTCACTCCATTGTTGGATTAACATATAAAAACAAGAAGTGTCAGAGATCATATAATACATAATTTTATGTATGAGTGTTAGTCATTGGTTTTTACCTTCATGTCCAACAATGTTAATTATTTATATGAAATTTATTTCCATACACCCAAAAATTAAATTGAAAAATAAATAAATAGGTATTATGTGGATTTAATTTTTTTTGTTTAAGGGTGTTCGTCGTTCATACATATTTATATAGGTAAAAACTAAAAATGTGGTTTTCTATTATTATTATTAATAATGATATTATTATTATGATGTGTGTGTAAAGAGAGAGAGATGGAAAAATGGAGACAAAAAAAGGGCTAAAAATGATGCCTAACTTGTAGATGGAGGAAGATTGAATAAGTAGAATTCTCAAGTGATCCTTTTATTCATGTTGGAACTTCAACTTTTGTGAACCCTTTCTTGATATTGAAGGTTCCAACCCTTTAAATAATTTTAGCAAATAAATGAAGATAAAATATTGGTTTTATACATTTCTTTTGACAACCTTAATTCGATTCTAGCCATTTGAGTACGAGCTAATAGACTAGACAAATTAACCATTCAATTTTGAACGAAAAAAAAAAAGATAAAAACATAAAATTGATTAAATCAGTGAAAAATAATAAAATTTTACTCATAATTTGTGTCTTGGAGTAAATAACTAAATATTATGGGCCGGGGTAGAGCTCGGTACCTTTGGGTACATGTGAACACCGGCCTCCCCTATGTGCCTATGTGGTAGTGCGCTAAGTTGTATGTCATGATAGACGTTCATAACGCATGTGATCTCGAGTTCAACAACTATATGGCCGTTGAAAGTAGTTGTTGCACGTCCTTCAATTTATCAAATTTTTACAACAAACTTAAATCACCCTCTATTAGATTTTCAAGAGAAGTCTATATCCTGGAACCTTTACATTTCCACCATCATCTAGCTATTTACAGTTTTACATGTCCTCTTGATGTATTTGGTGATCATGAAACTGCTTTGACATCTTTTTTTTTAACGGCAAATTTTATTAGCACTAGCGAGAAGCTAGGAAACAAGAACAAAGAAAAAAGAAAACGATTACATATTAGATGCGTAACTAGCCCAATCAAGATGTAGTACCAAGCGATCTACAGTTGCACTCTTTGGGTGATTTGGTTGGCAAGGAATCATAAAGAGTTTCAACATATTAAAACATCGTTTCAGGTAACCACAGTGTTTCTTTTCCTTTTATTTTACCAGGTGACCAGTTCATTTAATATATTCCTATTGATATTACTTATTTTCTACTCGTGTTATTATTAACTAGTAAGAAATCCGTGCAATGCTACGATGACGACAATTTACAACACGGTATTCGCTTTTATACTTGAAATACAATTCATTTATTTGAATTATTTTTTACTTTACACATTTAAGTCATTGAATTTTAATTATCATTAAGCGGATTGTTTAAATTTCTATTAAAAGTTAACATTAATTTCTTGTTTAAAAGACTATTATACACCCTTAAACTCTTATATTTTTAAGTAGGGACAAATTTATCCTTCTCATATGCATTATAATATAGTATAGAGATACACAATTTATAAAGCAGTGTTGATCCATAGTGTTTTTTTTATCTTTTAGGTTTTGTCCTTTAGTGTTATTTTATTTATTTATTTATTGTGTGGTTTAGTCTGAATGCAACTGCAGTGTTTGGGTCGTTCCGTAGTTTTTTATTTCTGAATTTTTATATGACATTATAGCAATTTAACTATTTTGTGTACCCGTGTCATCCTCGTGGCAATACGTGTACTGCAAAATCTTGTTATCACTTATCATTATAACATACATTACTTTGACTTGTTTTTATATTTGATAGGTTAACATGAAATTATGTGTTGAGACATTGCAATGATGTGTTCATGGTAACATTTATGGTTGATAATCGAGCGATTGATAAATAATATTTGATTCTTCACTAAACAAGGAATCTAATATTTTGTGTAAATTGGTTTGGGCGCACTAAGCCCAAATATGAGTGGGCTTATTAAAGTGCATGGGCTAATCAATTATTACTAAGCCCACAAGAGTGGAAGTAGGCTAGTTAAAGTGCATGGGTGATGGGCTAATTAATTTCGAGATGAAGAATGAAATAGTGATTATCGTGTTCTTTTATATTCACGATTAATTAAATAATTAGTTTATGTGCAACCACAACTAAGCTAAGGTTCTAACTATCACTTGTAGCAAATTGTTTTTTTTGGGTGTGTTTGAACTTTGCGCAATCGTTTTCGTGATCCGGTAAACGTTCATGGTATATTTTTTGTGTTATTTTGAAAGTTAAGGTTTAGATTATTTGTGTTTTTGTGTGATTTGTGGTAAATTGTCATAGGTTACTATTGGATCACCAAGATATCATTCATTTTGGAGAGTCTTCGCAATGTTGTATTATGATGAAAATGCACTCTTGACCATGATTTTTCTTATAACATAAATTTACTTTGTAATCGACTTAAAAGAAACATAACTTCATATACTATATTAAAAGAAATAATCATCAAAATACACTCTTAACCATGATTTTTTTTTTAAATGGCCTTTGACTTTTAGCCTCCACCACAATAATCATATCCACTTCATCCAATAGCAAAATGCCACGTAAGGTAGCCGGCTAAGAAACCAACCTCTAGCTGGCCAAATAATCATTAGGAAGCATTACAAAAAAGGAAGGCTAAAAAGTCAATGAAAAAGCATTCGACATGAACTTTGTCAACATTTACTTAGTAGTGTCGCCGATGACTACTACTCGCCATCATAATTACAAACAAGTTTATGGTGTTAAACAGTTGCTTGCTGCCACGCAAACCATTGCCAGGGGCGTTACATTTTTAAACTCCACTGGGACGCTATCCTGGACCACGCTATGCGATGATGCCCACTAAACACTTCCTTAGAAATAGTAACTCCTTGAGTCAACAATAATCCCTCACATGACGGTGCACGTGGCATGAAAAAAATAATATTTTTTGTTTATTTATTCAAAAAATATTTCTTTTTTTATTTTCAGTGTCAACAAATTTAGGATAAAAATTTACGATATAATAGGTAAAAATGTAAAACGGTGTGACATAGTTTTTAAACCGTAAACTCAATACTTGAAACATTTAAATCGTTACACGTTAATATCTATTTTTGTACCGCGTTACCCGCCATGATAACGCGCAGACTGCCAAATCTATGAAAATAAATAAATATAATAATCACTAATTATTTAAAGAGAATGTCAATTTGTGAATCCCAACTAGAATGGTTTAGTTTATATCTCTCGTCATGTCCTTTTGTTGCTGACTCTTCAAACTCGAACCCATCCAAACACAAAGTCCCCCAAATCCCCAAATTGGTCCCGAAAAGCGTAAACACAATCACTCACCTCACGAGAACACAAACCAAACCCCGCACCGAAGCTCATCAATTCACCACTCTTTCATTTCTCTCTCATCCTCTCTCTCTCTCTCTCTAGAGCTCCGGCAATGTCTCCGAAGCCATCAGAGAACGGAACTGAAGGCGACGATGAGCGAGAAGAAGGCGAAGAAGACACCGAAGAGGAAAAGGACGAAGAAGAAGAGGAGGAGGAGGAGGAGGAAGAAGAAGATGAGCCTAGGCTTAAGTACCAGAGAATGGGAGGCAACGTGCCTTCGCTTCTATCGAGTGATGCGGCGTCGTGTGTCGCCGTTGCCGAACGGATGATCGCTCTCGGTACTCATGCCGGTTCCGTTCATATTCTCGATTTCCTCGGGAATCAGGTGAAATTCTCGTGTTTAGTTTTGGTTTCTATCGTTTCGCCCGATCACCTGATTCATATCGTCTGATTTTGCTATATGTTTGCTGTTGGAGGTCTTATAGGTTTTGAATTCAATTAGGCGGCATGTTAATTTAGGAAATTTGATCGATCGATTGACTAATTGATTGATTGATTGAATTATTAGTAGCTTGATATGAGATCTGAAGCCTAATTTCCGTCATATTCAATTATTCAGTACTGTTGTGACATATCTCGTTTTAGCCTACTAGTACGGCGCACTACTATGGCTGGTCGTGGTACTAGGAAATTGCCTTTCACGTCTTTTGGTAGAAACAAAATTTGCTTCAACAAGATCATGTGAGAATAGATACCACATTTATTGGCAAATGCAAAGAGTCCTAGTTGATTTGTGGACACCTAATTGAGTATTGTCATTTGGATGGAAGCTTTTTGGACAGTTTGACTTCATTAGTGGGTTAGGGCATTAGTTCATAAAGAAAGAGTGTATAATTGGAACACTCAGCTGTTAAAGGCATAGAGCTACGATCGAAAGCACTCAGATACATGATTGTGGATGATGATGTTTATAGGATTATTGTGCAACCGATTTAAGTAGTTGATTGTGGACCAAGGTTCATCTCTTGTACAGACTTGAAAAAGTCAATGTTAGGACAGCATTGGTGATTTAGTGTGTCTTCATCTGAGTTGTATTAGGTCTGCTGGCAACACTGTTCTTTGCACCATATCCCATATCACAATCATCAGTTTTCTCTAGGAATTTGTATATGTAAACATTTTTTATGTACAGTTGTACACCAAATATACCAAGAACAAAAGTTCTGCTGTTACCATGCTTCATAATTACTGATCAAGCAATATTGCAATTGACAGTCTAATAGTTGTGTGTCTTCTGAATGGCAAGACTTATACCATGTATTGCCTGTAATCCTGTATCTCACAAGAAGTGAATCTATAGTTATATGTTGCCAACTTCTTTGTGAGTTTTTTCTGTATCCAACATCCCATTTGAGTTCTAATAAGTAATAAATATTCACATTAATATGATTTTCGTTATATGTGAGTCTTTCTATATCTAATGATCTTGACAGGTTAAGGAATTCCGGCCTCATACTGCTGCCGTCAATGATCTTTGCTTTGACTTGGAGGGCGAATTCATTGCAAGCTGTTCAGATGACGGGTCTGTTGTAATTATCGGTCTTTTCACAGATGAGAAACTGAAATTTGAGTATCATCGCCCTATGAAGGCTATTGCACTAGATCCGGATTATGCAAGGAAGTCATCTAGAAGATTTGTTGCTGGTGGTCTGGCAGGAAATTTATATTTTAATGTTAAAAAATGGATTGGATACCGGGATCAGGTATGTTGTTGTGCATTTTGTCATTTATCCCTTTTTTTGTTTATCCTAGCATGGGCAATTCCTCAATTGTATAAACAATCCACTTGACCTGTTTTTGTATATGTTTGGGCGACTTTGGGTCTTGAAAGTTGTTCAACGGGTTGAAATGGGGGGAATTTCAAGTTAATACATAGTTAGCAACCAAACTGGGTCAAATAGGGTTGAAAGTTGGGTTAAATGTGCTATGTGTTTAATAAGGTAATGGATAAGAGTAAGACATCAAGTGGCGGTTGTTTCCACTTTTGTTTATCTGTAAACGAAGTTAATATTACAACTTTTTTATTTATTTATTTGTTTTCTATCTGTAAATACAAATCCCAATACACAGAACAACCCATTAAGTCATTTGATATATAATTTTATTGATGATACACAAAGTTGCTAAAAAATCAAGTTCTAATTTTTTAATAAGTACGTACCACGTTTTAAATCAGATTTATTATATTGGTTAGATAATTGACAGGCAACCTGACCCATACTACTTGACCTGTGTCTTCAAAATACCCCTTTTTTGTTTGAGCCAATTTTGACCCATCACCTGATCCAGACCAATACGTGCGTCTTAGCACCTCTCCTGCATCCCGTGTGTGTTAGAAAATGGCTAGGATCTTATGCCATTCTTTTAATCTTCTGAACTAAAAAAACAAATTACATCTTTTTGCATAGATTTTGCACTCTGGAGAGGGTCCAATTCATGCAGTGAAATGGAGAACAAGTCTAATTGCATGGGCTAATGATGCTGGAGTGAAAGTTTATGATGCTGCTAACGATCAACGTGTTACATTTATTGAAAGGCCTAGAGGAAGCCCACGACCTGAGCTTCTTCTTCCCCACTTAGTTTGGCAAGTAAGCAAAATAGTTCTGATTTTTTATTGCATAATTGACAATAAACTAGTTACCTGGAGTTGCTATTTTTAAACCATATTGTATGATACTCAGGATGATGCTCTTCTTGTTATTGGTTGGGGAACAGCTATAAAAATTGCTTCAATAAAAACTAATCAGTCGAGAGGGGTAAATGGGTCTTATAGGCAAATTACAACCTCCAACATGAACCAAGTTGATATCGTGGCATCTTTTCAAACCAGTTATTTCATATCAGGAGTTGCTCCCTTTGGTGACTCTTTGGTTGTTCTAGCTTATATACCCGGGGAAGAAGATGGGGAGAAGGAATTTAGTAGCAGTGTTCCATCGCGACAGGTAATTCTTTCTCCCTTTTTCCATCTTGTTGTAATGATTTCAGGCTCGACTCGTTATCTTTGTGGTGTTTGGTTTGCAGTCAGGAATTACTATGAATATGGGCTTGATAGTAAGATGACTGATGTTTAGTTTATGCTTGTATTGCCTTGTGTGGCAAACAGCTACAAGTAGGAGTTTATGCTTGTATATGCACACACACATACACATATATTCATCAGTTCACCAGTCACCACCCACTTTTGGTAGCTCTTGACCTCTTGTAATAAGTTCTGGCTGCTTGACCTTCTGTTCTACCATTTTGGTCAAGAATTTTCTGGAATTCTTCATGATATTAAGTATTATACATGAACATAAAAAGTATATAGTAGTGTTTCAAGAAGGGTGTGGCATTGTTTGCTGTATATTTATTTATTTTCCAATTAATCCAAAACTATCATGAGAAATTAGAATAAGGATTCTTCACAAGCAACCTTTCCCTTAAAATAACATGTGTGTAGATTTTAGTATTATAATATTGTTTGATCATACATGTGATGGTATTAACGTATTAAATGTACCTCACTCGTAAATATAGTCCATCCTTGGTGGTTTTCTTTCCTTTAATTTAAATCTTCAATCCCATGAGTTTTCTATCAATTGTAGGGCCTTAATCTCAGTATACTCATCACATGGTTTCTTGAAAAATAACATATTTCTAATAACCCTGGGTTTTGGCAAGATGAAAATGGCTAAACTGTGTGAATCTACTTTAATCAGGGAAATGCACAAAGACCAGAAGTGCATGTAGTGACATGGAACAATGATGAGTTGGCGACAGATGCGTTACCTGTACTTGGATTTGAGCATTACAAGGCGAAAGATTATTCTCTTGCTCATGTTCCTTTCACAGGTACATGTTCATGTTCATCTTCTTGTTTTTTCTTATAGCATAAGATACTTACAAATTCTGGATGTAGGTAGCAGCTATGCAGGGGGTCAATGGGCAGCTGGTGATGAACCATTATACTATGTTGTGTCCCCAAAAGATGTAGTTATTGCCAAACCTAGGTGAGTAACAGTTCTTTGATCTTGTGGAAATGAAGTCACATATGTACTGTATTCTATTTTTTTATGCCCATTTATAAAAGTAGGCTCATGAATAGTGGCCTGATATTTGATGCCTACAACAACAACGAAAACAACATACCCAATAAAATCTCCACCCAAAGGGTAGGGTCTGGCGAGGGTGAGAAGAGGACAGACCTTACCTTTACCCCGGGTAAAGAAGTTGTACCCAAAGAGACCCCCGACTCGAAAAACACACATAGCATAAAGGAAAAGCTACACAGCCAATATTGATTATATTTTATGCCTAAAAAGTGATTAAAGTTGCCCGGAAGGATCAATCATTTAATCATTATTACCAGTCATCTTGATTGATAATCAAGTGTTTTAGTAAATGAACACCCTCTACAACCTCCCTGATTTGGCCTGAAATTTTTTTCCCATTATTTGTTAGTTGTGAAGGATCCATTTAAAATTACAATTTAACATGATAATATGTTTTTGATTGCTAGGGATGCAGAAGATCATATTAATTGGCTTCTTCAGCATGGATGGCATGAGAAAGCCCTAGCAGCCGTTGAAGCTGGACAGGGGCGTAGTGAGCTCCTTGATGAGGTAGTTTTTACCTCCTTCAGTTATAAACTCATATTTTAAAGGCTAAAATTTATCAAGATTTGGTTTCTTATCACACTCATTTTTTATGTGAAAGTGTGAAACCTATATTTTTAAAAGTCACTGGAATGAGTAATGAACTTGCCTAGTCACATTTAGTGTAACAAAGAGACTGTGTAATAACTAGGGATGTCTATGTTTGTACTTTTAGTACATGCAGTTTTTTATCTAATCATAACTTGTAATTTTTGTAGGTAGGATCTAGGTATCTGGATCATTTGATTGTAGAAAGGAAATATGCTGAGGCAGCTTCTTTATGTCCGAAAGTGTTGCGAGGTTCTGCAGCAGCATGGGAAAGGTTGGATATTTCCTTTAAATTAGATCACAAATCACATGTTTTTCCTAGAATATTTTCTGCAAGTGAAGCTATAAAAAAGAAAAAAGTGTAAAAAGAAATGGAAAATTTACAATGGTTAATTCTAACAGGTGGGTTTTCCACTTTGCTCATCTCCGTCAGCTGCCCGTGCTGGTTCCATACATCCCAACAGAGAACCCAGTACTACGTGATACTGCTTATGAGGTATGTGATGTACAGCACATCAAGTAACAGGCCGGGTTGAAATGGTTCATTGTTAGTATGGGTCAGGTCAGGTTTGGTTGTTGATCTGCAAATACTTTTTTATTCATATCTAGTTCTAATAATTAACCAATGCTTTAATTATGATTACCAGAAAATGTAATTGCAATACTATAAATCTTTGAATATAGCAACTTGGGGAAAAAAATATGTATGCATTACAAAAAAAGACCTTGGGTGGCTTTCAACCTATTTGACCCATTTTATTTGCCACTCTCTCCATCCCAAAATTTGTTGTCTATGGTATTCTTTTAGTTTGCCCTCCACTTCTGAAATGTATAATTATTATTTTCCTAATTTCTTTTTAATTACCTTTATCATAAATAATGCAAGCCAATTGTATCTTAAATGCATTTGTGGTAAAGGTGCCATTCGACTTTACTAATATTTGCTTAATTTCTATACTTCTTAAATTGTATCTTTCTTGTTTGTGGACATTAGATTTGGGATAGGGAATATTTGTGGTAAAGATGCCATTCAACTTACAAATATTTGCTTGATTTCTATACTTCTTAAATTGTATCTTTTTTGTTTGCGGATGTTAAATTTGGGATAGGGAATATTTTTTATATGACCCATTTGACCAGTTTGAGATAACACAACCCAAATCAATCTATATGCAAGTAAATGGGTCGAAAGTCTGCCGTAATGTATCTATTGTCATATCTCAAATGGGTCGGAAATCTGCGTTGATGTATCAAATGTCATATCAATTGTTTACTGTGATGGTTTAATCTGCTTACATAATGCAGGTTGCTCTTGTAGCTCTGGCAACAATTCCATCTTCACACAAGGATCTTTTATCTGCTGTGAAATCTTGGCCACCTGTAATATATTCTGCATTACCTGTCATTGCAGCTATAGAGCCCCAACTTAACACGTCATCCATGAGTGATGAACTCAAAGAGGTAAGAACAAGTATTATCTGTTTCCATATGTGAACATTTGAACTATAATAAGCATATTAAATCTCTCGGATCTTTATTTTTGCCATTTCAGGCATTGGCAGTGTTATATGAAATTGATGGGCAATATGAAAAAGCTTTTGCACTTTATGCTGATGTAAGGGCTCACTTATGTACCTATAGCACCTATTACCGTCAAGATGGGGGAGTTGGGTCAAAACTGGTTCCCGTTGAAATGCGTTACTTTGAATATTGGTCAAAACAAGATGGGTCGGGTTGGGTTTATCAACAAATGCTTTCTGTTTTTCTGTTATATAACAAAAACTATATTACCACAATCTACAATAATAATCTAAATTTGCGAATAAAAGGATTTAGAGTTCTATGATTTAAAAGGAGAGAATTGGTGAGTATCAGCCATTCGACCCCTTTGAGATTAAACATGGGCCAGAATGGGTTCATGCATAAGTAAATGGGTCGAAATTACCAACTCTAAATTGGTAAAATTTGTGTTATATGTGTGGCTTTTCAAAGGTCTTTCTTAAAAATGTTGTTAACTTGTTTGTGTTTTTTATGTCTGTTTTTCAGCTTATGAAACCAGATATCTTTGAGTTCATCGAGAAGCATAACTTGCATGACACCATTCGTGAAAAGGTGTGTGAGAAATTTCATGTTCACAAACAAATTAGAGCATCAGCAATGCGGGTTTTTGGGAACTCTGTGAGCTGAGGTAGAAGAGAGAGACTGATGTGGAGGGGTGAGGAGCAGGTGAGGGGGGTGGGGAGGAGGTTTATGACTTTGGAGAGAGAAAGGGGCATTTTATTGTGTGGGTGGATGCACCGGGGGGGGGGGGGGGGTAATCGTTGGGTAGGAGTGCTCCTTGACCTCCTCTGTTGCTGATGCTCTTATAGATTCATACCCAACTCTCCTTTATCTTATATTGAAGGAGGAAATTCCCAATTTCTCTTTTTAATTTCTTAAATTGGCACAAGTTACATATTGTCGATCTAATTTGTTCTATCATCTGATTTGTGGATCTTTTATATATCATTTACAGGTTGTCCAGCTGATGCAGATTGATCATAAGCGTGCAGTTTCACTGTTAATCCAATACAGGGACTTAATTACCCCTACTGAAATTGTTTCCCAAATTCTGGCGTCAAAAAAGCAATGTGATTCCAGATATATTCTGTACGAGTATTTGCATTCACTATTTGAAGTTAACCCTCATGCTGGCAGAGATTTTCATGACATGCAGGTGTGTTAAAATTTCAGATCAAGAATTGGTTGAAAGTCCCAAGTCTATTTTAAAAGCGTATAACCTACTAACTGGTTTTATTCAAAGATTAGTTCATTGTTTTGATATATATCTTTTTCTGCAACTATAGATGACACTTTAATTCTTAGAAAGAGCAAACAAAATTGTGTTTTTGGGTCAGCGGAACCTGACTCGACCATTTCGACCCAATCTGCTTTGACCTGCTACCCAATCTGCCTAGGTGTGTTAATGTTGCCATCTCTAGTTGCAGTCATACTTGCAAGTTGTTTTGACGATGTTGCTATTTTATTTAATGTTAATTATTTATTATTAATTATTATTTTTTTAACAGCTAACACGAATATATTCACAACACCTGCATTCGATAGGATTTGAACCCACAACCTTTTGGTTGGAGAGCACGTCATTTACCACCGGGTTACCCCTTGGGAACAACCATGTGCTAGATGCAATATTAGATATGCTTAGTGGTGCGCTTCTAGTGAGTTGAGGAAATATAATATTGTTCTTAAAAAATAGTTGTTTCATTAGCAAATTACATAAATTTAAGAATAATCGTTTGCGTTCAAAATATAGAATTATATTCGGCTTCTAGTATGTGCAAAAATAGTGATCACAAAAAACCCCTAACCTAACAAGAGATCCACCATTGCACCCTTTTTGGCTTAATGATAATCAGTTATATATCTGTCCACTTAATTATCTTATTTAGATTGTAGATTAGGTTTCCCTTAAATGTGTCGTCATCATACTACTAGAATTTTTGATATTTTTATTTCTTCAGGTCGAGCTATACGCAGAATATGATAAAAAAATGCTACTACCTTTTCTTCGTAGCAGTCAACATTATATGCTTGAAAAGGTTTGCTAAATTGATGACTATAATTTTTTTATATTTCATGATTTATTTTAATATGTTAACATGATGTTTCCAAAATGTAAATTTTTAGGCCTATGAAGTTTGTGTTAACAAAGATTTACTAAGTGAGCAAGTTTTCATTCTTGGAAGAATGGGAAACACAAAACAAGCCCTTGCTGTTATTATTGACAAACAGGGGGATATAAAAGAGGTTCTTGACATTTATATATATATATATATTTTTGCCATTCGAGTTAAAATGTTGATTGCCTTTGAAAAAGTGACACAACATAGCCTTTTTGCAGGCTATAGAATTCGTTAGCATGCAACATGATGACGATCTGTGGGAAGAACTTATCAGACAATGTCTTAATAAACCTGAAATGGTATGTACATACTTCTTTCACTGAACCATCTTATTTAAAAAGTTAGTTTATTATTAAAGCTTAAAGCCTTTTAAACCGTTTAATTCAAATAAATATATTATTATTGAAAAAATATAGTTTTTGTTATCCATGACAAACTAATAATATGCAAAAAGAGAAAAAAATTAGGACAAAAAACGTTACTGGCCAGCCCAACCTGTACCAGAAAAGTATCAGTCTTGGCTCATTACCCAACCTGCTCATGTTGACACCTCTAACATAATCATCTTTCTTTGCTCCGCAGGTTGGTGTTTTGTTAGAGCATACTGTTGGCAATCTTGATCCCCTCTATATCGTCAACATTGTACCAAACGGTTTGGAAATCCCACGGTTAGTACTAATTGTTGCTTGCTTTGATATACTTTTTGTCGGATAGAATGACATTTTCAATCCTTATCACAGATAATCAAACCTCCATATTTTTTGGCGGCTCGATAACTTGTTTTGTGATGAAAATAATTTGATCAATATAATCCATTTATTGCAGGCTGAGGGACCGTTTAGTCAAGATTATCACAGATTACAGAACGGAAACTTCTCTGAGACATGGCTGTAATGATATACTCAAGGTATTTGAAAATTTTACAAATTGCAAAACAGCTAGTTCCAGTTTATTTCATAAGTCAATTTACTTATAAATGGGTTGCTTTGATTATAACGGGTCAAATTGGTAAAAAGGATTCAGATCAGATTAACTAACTATTTGTCAAATGGGTCAAAAGGAGCCAAAGAGTATTCTTAATCCACGCAACCACAACCTACTAAATCGTTTTATTTTAAAAGGTAGATTATAATTCAAATATGAACTATTTGTCAAATGGGTCAAAAGGGGCCAAAGGGGCCAAAGTGTATTCTTAATCCACGCAACCTACTAAATCGTTTTATTTTAAAAAGTAGATTATCATTAAAATACTAATGTTTCGAGTACATTACACAAATCGTCCTTGTGGTTTGTGAAATTTACTGACCTCATAAAAACCTTTTATGACTAGTGATACTATCTGTAATTTTGACTAAACTACAGTTATAATTTATGTAATTTACTCAATTGTTTTTGTTATCTTATCTAGCACAGTAATTGTTTATTATAATCGAATGTCATATAGATATTGTAAAAGTCTTTGAAAGGAAACTTGTCAAAAGTTACCGGAAACATATTTTGGATTCATAAAACTTTATAAATCAATCCACTTAAAAAACTAAAGTATTATTGAAACAACATTGTTTTTGTCATCGTACTTAACACAATAATCATTTAATATTTACCTGACTTGTTACCCAACCCCCAACGATCTATAAACCCTTAACTTGGTCTTGTCAGGCGGATATAGTAAATCTTTTAGTAAAATATTACAAAGAAGCAAGACGAGCAATATACCTCAGCAATGAAGAACAAGAAACGCGTTCCAACATGAACGAAGGGAGTAATCCAATGGAGCGAGCTCCCGTCCTAAAATCCATGGAAGCCAAATCAAAAACCCGAGCAGGTGGAAGATGTTGCATCTGTTTCGACCCGTTATCCATTCAGGGTGCCTCAGTTCTGGTGTTCTTTTGCTGTCATGCATACCACTTACATTGTTTAATGGACTCCACCAATAATATTACCACCAAAAAAGGGGCAGGGGTCACATCTAGTGACTCTTATGCCAATGGTGATTACATGGAGGATGAAGATGATGAAAATGACCAAAATACCCCTTCAGTTGGCTCTCGGATGCGATGCATCATGTGTACCACTGCTGCTGGTTGATTTGTGAATGTGTTTGTTTATTTATTCATGAGTTGGGTTCGATTTAGTGCTTGTATATTATGTATTTGTTTTATTTAATGGTTGTCGAGTGCAAGTTGCAAAAAAAAAAATGAGGCTTTTTGTTGATTGATTTGGGAGATCGAGTCGTGAGAAGTTCTTGATGTGTTCATCGAATTAACTTTATACAGGTAAAAATTCATGTGTTAGTTGTAACTAGACATTTCATTATTGTCAATTCGGTTTTTGGGAGCTGTGATCATGGCTCGGCTCGGTTGTAATTGATGTTTTGACTTTAAAATTTCTTGACGGTCAGTTTCTGTTATATATGATTACAGAATTTCATAAACGATCAGTTTGTTTTATTTGGCTAACTGCCGGTTTAATGCTATTATATGTCACAACTATAAATGACTCAGAACATCACTTCTGATATTAGCCTTGACCTCCATGCTCTTTGGAGGCTTTATTGTTCATTTGCAAATATAGACTAATAGATCTAATTAAGCATACTAATCAAAACTGTCAATTGCAAATTTTCCTTTTTAAACTTAAGAAATTGCATATTATCTCAAATCATGCTTAAAGAGCTTTATACATACGCATTAAAAACTTGTGATTTTGAGAAATATGCTATCTTTTTTTCAAAATAGGGGTATATGCAATTCTCCATTTCAGCTATAAGCCCCAAAGGTAGATAAGATTCCAAGTTTGAATATCGTAAATCCCAAATAGTGGGGCAAGAAAAGTTTGCTTATATATGAAGTGTTCATGACATAATTCCCTTTTTCTTGACCTACATAGTATGTGATGCTCGTGTTTTTATGTGTAAAATGGAATAAAGGTCGGAAGAAATAAACACAAGTTTCCACTGGATAAATCAAATATACCTCAAACCATACAATCCATAAAGTAAATAGAAAATATAGACCAATCAAAAGAATTGTTCATCTACTCGCTTTAGGACGCTTTATTGTTCTTAAAATCAGCAACAGCTTGGTCAAAGGTGCTCCGCACATGCTGGCATATCATCATGAGATCTTGACACGAGTCTTTCAGCACTTCATTTGCTGGATCACCTGCACAAACAAAGCATGCAATCATAAATGACGAAACATGAAATGTTTATAAAGAAAATGGACAAAATGATGTTTGATAGTCAACCCCACTGGACCAGCCCAACAGCCAGTTTCAACATGAACCGTGTTGACCCGTTACCCAACCCGCCTAACTTGTCACCTGTAGTTCTAAAGAGACACACCCCAAGAACAATCAACAAAAAACAAGACAAAGCAATTGTAAGAAAAAAATAGTAGTGTTGCAAAAATCAGGATTAATAGGTGCTAGCCGGAAGTTTACTAACTAATTTTGGGCTAGTCGGTCAATTAATTGGATGGGTCAAAAACCAGTCAATAGTCAGGCTAGGCGGTCAAAGTCGGTCTAGGCTGTGGGTGGACAAAAATCAAGATTAATCGGGGTCTGGGCGGTCAAAGTCAGTTCTAGGCGGACAAAAAGCGGTCAAAGTCGGATTTTAAAATATTTTGACTACTTTTATGGATTTTTAGGTACTTTGTTTGTTATATTGAAGTTTAAATTATATGAAATTTTAAGTATTAATGTGAATTTCAAAGTATTATTTTTATATAAATGTGTGTTAGTGTGTGTATATATACAAATTAAAAAAAATACATATAAATATTACAAAACGATTAATCCAATTAATCAAGATTAATCCCGATTAAGCCCTAGCTAGTACCTCCTGACCGCCCGACTAGCGCCTAACGATTTTTAGAAGACTGAAAAATAGTAAGATTACACCTCTAATAAATATATAGCACAGCAAGAAATGAGATGATGAAAATATATACCGGTTGTCTGGACTCTTATGTTGACTCGAGCCTCTGAAGGATGTGGAATGCTGTACCCGCAAACTGAAACTCTTGGGCTGCAATGGCGTAATTACAATATACCACATCATGAAATAAATAAAAATGAACGGCAATTACATGATCAACTAAGAATTTTGGTGTCAAAGAATATAAAAAGGTGGCAACTTTTTAGGTTTTCGCAGTGGTGAAAGCTTTAAAATTGAGATGGGATGATACAGTTTAAAATGTAAACAGGAAGCAATGCCTAATGTTAACGTAAATGAGAAAAAGCAAGAATTAGAAAAGCATGTACTGACTCTTGGTTGAGAGTGAATCTTAGAGAGTTTGCGAGTGTATGATCCTCATCAGTTAAAGAAAATGTTGAAGCTGATTGATCCTGATATGAACCGTGCTCCATTTTAAATAAAAAATCTGGAAAGTGAACAATAAATATACATACTTTCATGAGAGACAACAATTAGGAAAACTGAAACTTTGGATTATTTTCAATCTGAATACACAAATTCATTTTTTTATTTAGATTAAACTAAGCAAAAATAATTTGGGAAACAATCTCTTCCATTGTAAGAAGCTCCACCTTACTAACCATTGCATTCAGTATCAAAAAGGTATGAACATGAAACAATGAAATCATAACCATAACTTAAACGATTGAACTAAAAGAGCTTCAATCCAACTCAAATTGTCAAAGTTCCATGTGAATCTTGATAGTCGAGACTTTATATAAACAAACAGTTATAAAGCAGTGGAGACTTTATATAAAACAGTTATAAAGCATGGCAAAATCAATCGGAATAATTTGGGAAACAGGTGAAATTTATATGGGTGTTCATCAGTTCAGTTTTCAGTTTATTTGGTCGAAACCAAAAACCGAACCGAAGTCAAGAACTTTAAAACCAAATTAGAACTCGGTTCCGTTTTCGATTTTCGACTAATAAACCAAATTCAACACCAATACTAACAAACCATTTAAACACATACTTTATCCTGTTACAATCATCACCTCTCTATTAATAACTTTACGCTGAACCAAAATAACTTTTTAGAAGATATAAATTTATGGTATTATAATCCCCTCACGAAGCTGCAGATGCTGCTAAAGGTACTATGGTTTTATAAATTTATGGTAATTCTAACAACTTAATGGCAAATTTTTTGGTTTAGTCGGTTCGGGTCGGGTAATATTGATCACACAATACCAATAAGAATATAGGCTACAATAATAAAATAAAACAATTTGGTGGTCTGAATTCTCTATGCTAATAAACATACACAAACTCGTCAAATAATCAGTATTTTTAGAAGAAAATGCACTTAAAATCTGAACAGTCTTGAATCTCTCTACTCAGTGAAAAACAACTCTACAAATAACTTGTATTTATATGCAAAGAACTTATTCTCCAAGACTTATTCCTAAAGTTAACTTAATCTCTCACAATAAAGTGAATACTCAATAAACTTATAAACTCATCATACCTGATTCAAAATTCCACAAATCCATTAATATTTAACAAATTAAGAACCAAATTAGTGACAAAAAAAACTGAAACAAAACCTAAATCAATAAATTAATCAAATTTAAGAACACATTCATCAAATTAAAGAAACATGTTCAATTATTGAAGAACCAAAAGTTTTCTTGTTAACGTACTTGTGAGAGAACAAGAGAGCAACAGAGGACTTAGGAGAGGTCGCCGGAGCCGGAGGATCTGCTGTTGCTGTCGCCGGAGGAGTTTGTGTGTGAGGTAAGGGGTCGAGAGGAGGCAGAGAGCGGCTGTGTGCGTGAATGTATTCTAAACCCTAAGTTATGTTTAAAAAGGAAAAAAGTTAAAAATAAAAAAACGGACAATGCTATGATTCGAACCTTGTACCCTTTGTTAATTAAAAATCTCACCGCAAACCAATTAAACAAAAATTTTGATTCGAAATTCTACTTTTTTATATATATTTATACTAAGGTCACCCGTAATGGGGCGTTATGGGACAAAAAAAGAGCCCATAACGCCCCTGATAACGCCCCGCCTCACTACGCAGGGGCGTTATGGGGCGTTATGAAGCTAAAATTCGAGAGGGGCGTGAGGGAGATAACGCTGAAAGGGGGGAGGTTAGTGGGGCGTTATGGAGGCTTTATCCACTACACCATAAAGCCCCATAAAGCCCCTTGTCGAGTCATTGTCCACATGGCGGATAACGCCCCATTTGGGGCCTTATCCACTACACTTAGCCTAAAAGTTTGAAATCCATTAAGTTCTCGTAAATCCGATGGATCCTATTTGGGTCCGCCACTTGGCCAACAATTCATAGTTGTGATTATTATAATCCAATAACCTTAAAAGAAAACATACTATAAAATGGGGAAATCACATGTCACACCCCCCTCCTCCGCACCCTGCCAGGTGTGGGGGAGGGCGTTGGACCGGCTGTCCGTATCATTACCCGAGATTACCAACGCTTCTAACAACAAACACATACACATACAACGGACATCCAGTCCACACATAAGAAAATGTTAGGCCGACTCATGAGCGAGGATGCATCGCACCTCTTATTCGATCTAACAGAATCAATAGCCACCGGATATGGCCTGGAACTGAATAAGGATACATTATATCGAAGGAAACATAGTCATTATCATGTCTTCATAGTTCATTCATAGTTCATGGTTCATATTTCATAGTTCATACATGCCCAAATTCATATTGACAACAACAACCCAACAACGTTCCAAGTTCATAATAGGTTCATTCCTACACTTGCTTACCTGCAACATAAGTCATTCATAACATGGTCAACAACAATGTTGTTGGTGAGTCTTAACTACTATCATATCATTAACAGTTTTCAAACACATACTGGTTATGAAATTATCAAATCACACCAAAGGTCAAACTTTATGTACTCTACGGTACGTCGCAATCAGCCGTAAACCATCAACGAGTAAGAATTCATATTCAACATATAAGGACATATTCCCCCTAGTTTCTTAATCCTAGAGGATCCGGATGAACATGGATAAATCAACTATAATGGCCGTTATAATCTCTTATATGCCTAGTGGCTCAACCTTAATGACCAGAAAGTATATGATAACCCACGCAGGGCATCTCCAAACTAACAGTGTTTGGCAAGATAAGTTCATAACAGATATAACAAATACATCGAACAGAATTGTGATCTTAAACAGTTAATTTCATGAGAGAAGTCAGAGGACTCACACAAAGAAGTCAGAAACGGTGGCTATACAGAAGATCCGAGAAAGTATTCTCTCTTAGATTCCTAGCAACCTATCATCGTTATCATGTTCATATTCGTCATAAATAAGGCTAATCATGTCCCATATCATTCTCAGGTTGAAATTATCATAATTTACAGTCACTGAATCAGTCTTGTTAATTTTTGGTTCATCCAAAATTGGCTAAACATTCTGTCATTTTCCTTCATAGGCGTACCGCCTGGAAGTTTACATTTCTGGGCGGTACGCTTCAAATGGTCGACTGATTTCCAGATTTCAAGTCCGGGCGTACCGCGCCGATTCATAAGTTTCTGGGCGGTACGCTGGAATCTGAGATTCCGGTTCCTGTTTTTCATTTCCGGGCGTACCGCTCTGCATGCAGAGTTTATGGGCGGTACGCCCCCATCTGTGAACAGGGGCCCGACTATTTTGTCTTTTAGTGCCATTTTTCCATTTTGATGTTTTAAGTCCAGAATTCATGCCCGATCAGTTTCATATTGTTACGAGGGGTCAATTTGGGGTTCATTTATAGTCTAAAACCTTAACCAAGCACAACCCCAATTCCCGAGCTTTCCAAATATGGTAATTGTCATTGTTTCGACCCCCGTTTCTCACAGATTTTACTAGGGACAGAGTCCCTATGTCCCAATGACTCATTTCTTGATTAGATACACTGATCCACTCTGGATTCAAGGGATCTAAGTTTGCAAAGTTTCCATTTATGGAAAGAAATCAACATGCATGCATAGAAGAGTTGTACCTTGTGAAGAGATCCTTGTACAACCGAGCTTTTCAGCTTTACTTGCCTTCTCCAGTCCCCAATCTGCTTCCCAAGTGCTAAACTCTGATTGCATGCATGATCCATAACCAAATTTATGAATGTATGATCTTAAACAAACCCTAATTAACCTTCTTAAGCAAAAATCAACACATTCTTACCTCGATTAACCTTGAATTCAGTTCCTACACCCTCTGATCATCCTTCTTTGCATATACACAGCTGCAATCGTGAAGGTTTAGTCCTTGAGTGGAGGTTTCTTTAAGTAAACATGGGTTTAGTGATGAAAATGGTTGAAGAAAGGCTTACTTTTGCTGATTAACCTCTCCACAAAGCTTCCAGGGACTGAATGTGATTGAAACAGAGCTCTGGGACAGTCAAGGAGGTGCTCTGGCCGAGAGTGAGGAAAACTCACAAGTGTGGAAGGCTATAAAGGCCAAAGATTCTTGTTTGTATCGACCTGTAATCGAGGCGTACCGCCCCAAAATGCATAATTTGGGGCGTACCGCCCGGATTTCCAGATTCGGGTAACCGAGGATCCGGTGGGTGCCGCAACCCGACCTGCTTATCAAATGGGTGGCGTACCGCCTAGGATTTCTTTATCCTAGGCGTACCGCCTCAATTTGTAATTCAGAAACTTATGAGAGTTTCTCATTTGAAAATTCCACCTCGGATCATCGTTTTATTCACAAAGGTTACATCACATATATCCCTATCCTAACTTGCATAATTACAAAACAAAAAAATGCATAATTACATATATCCTCAAACAATTCTTTAAGAGCATTATACATTATGCATTAAATATTTGTGTTTGGGAAATATGTAATTAAGCTTGTTAGGAGGGACATATATGTAGGTCCACAAGCTCCTAGTTATATAATCAACACTTATGTTGGAGGTCCATTTTCCTGAAAACATGCGAAAATGGTCAACTATATACATAGTTGGTGAGTCATAAGTTTGAATAGTAAGGCAATTATAGGAAAACGTTTGATGAGGTTTTGTAAAATCAAACATGGTATTTGTTGGATTCATGCTATCGGTTGGTTTCATACTACCTGGATCCTCATCTCTTGAACTCGTTCTGAGCTAGTTTAATGGCACCGACATCTCATCTAGTATAGATCGATTCCCTAAGAGCTTCTCCTTTAGCAGGCGATTTGGCCCATTTTCTCTTTCTTGGTAATAAGGAAAGGCATTTCCCTATCACGACCACCTTCCTTTATTCGGAATTCATTCGTCTAGAAAAACAATTAGCATGGAACCAACAAATAGCATTAATCCAACAAATATCATGAAACTAACCGATAGCATGAATCCAACAAATACTATGAAACCAAAATCAAAATTGTAATTGTTTCGAAACTTAGAACTGATCGTCAAACTTACATCTAGCGTAGAACCTCACCTTTTCTGACGAATCTATCTGATTGCGTTGGTTGGGATCCATGGTTACCTATGTAAATGCAAAACATAAGCTAAATCCAATTCAAATGCTAGTTGCAAAATCAAAATTGTTAACATGCAAATCGAAACACACCGATGAATCCATCGCCAATTCACAACGTGCGTTCTAGCCAAATCACTCAGAGAATTTTGTTTAGTCCGATTTTTGGGACGCGTGCTTACTGACTCTCTTAATACTTCCGTTTGACGATATGTAGGGTGGAAACAACTATTCACGAACTACTTCCAATCGCGATCATAAAACTTCTATAAGTTCTTTATTAATTTTCAAGTACTTTAAAAGTTTTTTTTTTTTAATTTTCAAAACTTTTACCTTTTGTATCTGTTAGATTTTTTTTTTCTTTTTTACAATTTAGCCTTAATTAAAGAGCTTTATTAATAGGATTCATCTAGTGGGCTTGCCATTTTACATGAGGTTTGGGCTTGCCATTTTTTCACGGGGTTTGGGCTTCCTCAAAAAACAAAGCACCGACGCACATTTACCCTAAATACCGAATC
Source organism: Deinandra increscens subsp. villosa (assembly GCA_039602395.1). NCBI lineage: Eukaryota > Viridiplantae > Streptophyta > Magnoliopsida > Asterales > Asteraceae > Deinandra > Deinandra increscens. The sequence goes on along the minus strand of JBCNJP010000003.1, from coordinate 1,735,882 downwards.
TTTCTCTCTCGTGTAATAATAACCGACTTTCATTCTTTCTTTCTGACACAAAAGAACCCTAGAAACACCGCACCGAATTCTGTCTCTCGTGCACAAATCTTCAAACACGATTAGGGTTCTTCTTGTATGATGTCAGGTAGATTCGTATTCTCGAATTACTTTTTGTTTATTCTCGAATCATTCTTTAAAACATACATGTTTTAATGCTTTACACGGATCATACAATAACATACTTGTTACACTGAGAATGCTTTAAAACATACGAGTTTTAATGCTCTTAAAACATGATATATTAATGTTTTAAAACATGTTAGGATTAGAAGTCAAAAAGATCATATAATAACATACGTGTTTCAATGCTTTAAAACATGTTATTTTAATGCTTTAATGCTATACACTTGTCATATAAAAACATATTGAGTTTTAATGCTTTAAAACATGTTAAGATTAGGAGTCAAAAAGATCATATAATAACACACGTGTTTCAATGCTTTAAAACATGTTATTTTAATGCTTTAAAACATGTTAGGATTAGGAGACAAAAAGTACGAAGAAATGTATAAACTAGAAAGGCGGAGACTAGAAGAAATGCTGAAACTAGATCCGGATCAGTTTTTGAAGTTTTTGGCTCAAGAGAGACAGAGGTTTCGGATGGAGAACCAGCAGAGGAGGCAAGCCATAGAAGAATTATGGTAAAAACTATAATTTTATAACCAGTGTCGGAGCTTTCAGGAAGAGCCGGACAGGGTGTAAATGAGCCGAGCCCGAATCTTGACAGAGCTCGAGCTCGGCTTGATTCGAGTTTTATTCTGAAGAGACAAGCTCTGCTTGTGAAAAATTATTTTAGCTTGAGCTCGGCTCGTTTATAAATAATAATTATTTTTATATATATTATTATAATAACTTTGTATATATTTAGTATTTTTCTTTTTTATATAGAATTATTCTTTTTATATAGAAATTAGTACATATTATTTACTTAATTTATCATAAAATAATAATAATTCTTTTTAAATATATTTAATAAATTAAATAAAAATTATATAAATAAAAGGCTCGTTAAGGCTCCCGAGCCAGCTCGAGCTCGCTATGTAAAGATCGGGCTCGTTTAGTAAATGAGCCCTATTTGAAAGCTTGAGCTCGGCTCGAGCACGTTAAGGTTTGGCTCGTTTCGAGCTTTTTATTGATTCGATCTCGAGTAGCTTACGAATGGCTCGGCTGGTTTACACCCTTATATATGATAGACCAGACTTGGTACCCCGGCAGTGGCGGACCCACTAAGGGCCCAGGGGTAGCGCCCGCTACCCCTGAACTTTTACCCCGACGTGCAAAAATTTTTTTTTTTATAGGTTTTCGGTTTTTCGCGACCCCTAAAACGAAATTTTCGCGACCCCTGGAAGAAATTTATATGGCTTTTACTTAAAAATATGATCAAAAGCCCCTTAAAAATATGATTAAAGCCCGTTAACTACCTAAAAAAAATTTTCGGGGGCGCTGCCCCCGAACCCCCGTTAATCCCCGCTACCCCTGATATTCTTTCCTGGATCCGCCACTGTACCCCGGGCCCTAAAGAAGCTCCGCCCATGTTTATAACAAAAGAAGTGTAATATTCATTTTAAAGTTTTAAGTATGGTTTACAATTGTAGGAAACAAAAAAATGAAGCCCATTTGATTAAGCAGGAGACTGTGCAAACTGGGAAGAAGACTCCCCTTGACTTGGGCGCAAGGTAAACAAGTCTGTGCTTCATTTGGTTAGTTTTAACTCTATGGTTTAATAATTCTTATATGAAAACAGGCTTTTGCTACAAGAGAAGCCGGAAGAGTTGATGCTCCAGAGGAAACATCATCTGCAGCATGAGGGGCATAAAAGGTATAAAAAAAAACGTTGTATTCTCCTAGTTAATTAAGACCCGCCAAAACAGACGGGTCGGGCCGGGTTGGGTTGGATCGTGAGTCAGAATGGCTTAAACCAAATTTTGACCAACTGTTTGACCCAAACACTAGGGATGTAAATGAGCCGCGCCCGAGCTCGACTCGATTATTATTAATTTTTATATATTTATTTATTATTATAAGTAAATTTGTATAAATTTAAAAATATATTATTTATATAAAAAATAATACATAATATTTACTTCTTTTATCATAATTTTATATATAATAATAATATTTTTTTAAAATATATATTATAAATGAAATAAATTATATAGAGATAAAGCTCGTTAAGGCTCGCGGGCCAGCTCGAGCTCGGTATGCAAAGTTCGGGCTCGAGCTAGCTATGTAAAGTTCGGGCTCGAGCTCGTTTATTAAACGGGCCCTATTTCAAAGCTCGAGCTTGGCTCGGGCTCAGGCTCGGGCTCGTTAAGACTCGACTCGTTTCAAGATTTTTATCGATATGATCTCGAGTAACTCATAAACGGTTCAACTCATTTACACTCCTAATAATAAAGTTTCCATAAAAACATGAACTTCATTACTCCATTCAGACCCGTAAGCATTGAACCCTTATGTTTAGCATCAATGCACATAATTGCTGATTGCTTTATACTTTTTGGTTATTTTAATTTGTTCTTTTATTAATTAATGCAGTTTTCAAGTGCTGAATTATTTCTTCCGGTCAAGAAAAGGACCAAAGACCGTTAAAGTGGATTGAAGAGTAAATATACTTCTCGATAGGATGCCGTGTCTCTACTATGAATATATGCATAGACATGTGTTTCAAATTTTGTAAATCCCAATAGTCGTTTTACAATCGGGATCTCCATATGATGGATTTTTATGTTGGCTTAGGAGTTAGGGTGACGTTTGAGTTGTGAATTTTCGAAAGATTAAACGAATAACCAGATAACAGATAGCAGTCAGTCATAATAAATCTTAGATCATCATGTTCGAAAATTTTGATTAGTGTACTGGATGATTGTAGATAACATAGTTAACTTAATCTTAATAATTCTTACAATTAATTAATTCTATTTTTACCCGACGAAACCCTTCTATAAATATAAGTCCTTTTGTAATGGTGGGGCTGCTCTATGCGATAGGGATATGTATACAAAAAGTCGCCGCTGTTTTAAGAACCTAATCATATTAGACTGGTTAAAAAAGAAAAGAAAAAACTTAATCGTCCAAGCTTCAAATGAATTACAAACTGGTCTTGAACCCTATCAAAATTACAGGTGAAGAATTACAATCCTACACCAACTAGGACTTGTACTAGTGATATAAGGTCATTGATGAAGAGACTTGTTAATCAAGATGTCACATTTTCGATCTCTGAGGCTTCCAGATTTTAATAAAGTGGGCATTTAGGCGGTGCGTTTTCGTAGAGATGAGCTCAATTAATGTGTTTCGGCTACTCAACATACGTGGAATATGACTATGTCTGGTGCTCTCCCGGGTTTGGACCCCCTTTACGACAATATTATTGCATTTGGTAGCTGGGTGTTAATCGTTTGTAGTTGTAAAAAAATAAATAAAAAAGAATAAAATAAAAGATTCTAACCTCCGAAGATCTCAAAACCCCGCACCAATAATCGTATTCGCCGTCTCTCTCCAACGCCCCAAATTCATCGCCGCCGTCGGCGACGGAGCCATAGAGAAGATGATGAAGCTGAAGCAGCTCACTTCTTACAGATCGGCGGTTACTTTCAGCTCCCGTCTGTTGCTCAATCAACAAGATAAACTACTTTTACCCGCCACCATCCCCGCACGCTTGACCTCCAATCGGTTTCTAGATTTCTATCAGGTTAGTTAATTTCAACATGCATTTATATCCTAAACCTAATCCTTACGCATCAATTAAGTCGCATTAACTGAATTTGATCGATTTATATTCGAAAGCGGCATTCGATTTCGAAAACTGTTAGGTTTACAATGTTGTGGTTTGTAATTGGGCCCTAATTTTGAATGCAGCTCGGAAATAAGGATGCGATCGAGAAGGAGCGTGCTCGGCTGTAAGTTTTGGGATTTGGTGCTTTTATAACTGTTTTTTGGTTCCTGATTGGATCAGATTGTAACTGTATTTGGTGATTTGTGTGATTTAGGGCAGTAAAGATGAAATGAATAGGGGATATTTTGCTGATATGGCAGAACTCAAAGAACATGGTGGTAAGGTAAGCTGCTGGTTCTTGAATAAAAGGTGTTTTGAATTTTGATCTGTGAAGATCATATGAATTCTTTAGGTTTTATGTCTTATTATGTGCGGAACTGTGTAGATGAGATAGTTGAGATGTCATATGGCTTATGATTAAAATTGATCTCGTCACAATGCAAGTAGCTGATACTCAGATTTCTTATTTTAAATTATTATGTTTATAACCGATATTTTCTTATACGTGTGTTACTTTATTGCACAATAGTAATTGTTTCTGGAGGTGGTTGATAATTTCAATGTTAAATTATTATGTACTTGAGATGTGTAAGACTTGTACCATATGAAGATTATATGAATCCTTTAGGTTTTATGTCTTATCATGAGCGGAACCAAGGGTGGTTAAGTGGTCCCATGATGGCGTGACTGCAATTGGTTAGATTTTTGGAAAACAAGAGTTTGACCCCTTGGCTGCAGCCACTGTTTTTTATGAATTCTCCGACTGAGATGTGGTGGTTCTGCCACTGTGTTTTGTAGGCTAGTCGGTGATTTTGGCTGACATATGCTATGTAAATACAGATTGCTACTGCAAACAAGATTATCATTCCAGCAATGGCAGCTGTGAAATTTCCTCAGCTGGAAGTAAACTCTTCAAGTGGCAAATCGTTCAAACTACCAATCACTACTTTTGGATGCGAGTCTGAATCGGTGAAGGCTGATACCCCGAAAGCTACTTTAATGTGTCTCTCATTCCGAGCAACATCTCAGGTTCTTAATTCTCTTTTCCTCTAATCAATGTAGTAAAGAGTCTTTAATCCCTTGAAAGGTCATCTGCCCAATACAAGCTGCATTTTATCTAGTACCGTTGCTTAGCATGGTATTTGTGGGTCCGTGAGTTTTCTGGCAACAGGTCTCATGGTTAACAAAAAAGTTTTAGTAAAAGGAATTGAGTTAATGGGTTACATTTTGTTTAGATCATGATATTTTCTGATATCATGTTGTAAGTTGGGACAGCAGCTATTGCATTCTTTCCTGCTAGACTGTTGCTTTCCTTTGTATTTTTTGGTTTATCCTTTTGAAGGTTTGACCTGCTAGTCAAACCTGTATACATTGATATATCATATATGATATATCCATCCTTTGTTTTTTTTTAAAAAAAAAACCTACCTATATTTGTTAACCGTACCATAATCAATAATTAACTTGGTAGAGACAAATTATGTACATGCAAATTTCTGTATTTTCGCACATATAAGGTACCCATATAATCTCAACCAAAGCATAGCTATTTGTAGGGTATGGAGAGGTGTGATGGGGTCATGGGGGCCAATCTTACTTCTTCTGGGGGTAGAGAGGCTGCTCCCACTGTGTGTAAAGTCACACATGTGATATGAATTATGAATTACAGTTTGATGTAAAGTTTATAAACAGAAATATATATTACATATTTATTGAATCGGAATTGGAATTGGAATTGAAATAGTGAAACGTATCCTTTCACAGGTAATGACGGATTCTTGGAGTGCTCCCTTTGTTGAAACATTCAAAGACTCTAATAAAGTTCGGTTATACGAGGTATTAGATTCAAGTAGCATCTATCACTTAATATTTAGGATCCTAAATACCATTATTTTGACTTAATTAACACCTCCCAATCATGTATCTTGTTTTCCTAGTTTTTAATAGAGTTAAGGTTTTCTTGCATGACCCTTAAAGAATTTACGAGTCTCCTTTTTCTGTGTGTGTGTGTGTTTCAGATATCATTCATCGAGTCATGGTTGTTATCTCTGACCCCAATAAAGAAGCTTTTACTTCTGATGCTGAAGAAGTCAAAACCTCAAGAAAATGGCGTGTTGCATAAACAAATCGCATATGCTTTCGGTGACCATTACTACTTTAGAAAAGAGCTGAAAATACTCAATCTTCTAACTGGGTATCAATCTTTTTTTATTCTGATGTATCTTTCTGATTATTAAATTGAATATCATCGGTTTATGAATTAATATTTGTTGTTAATGATCCACAGTTACATGTTCTTGGTGGACAAACTTGGTAGAATACGTTGGCAAGGTTTTGGATTGGCAACACCAGATGAATTGTCTTCACTTCTATCATGTGCTTCACTTCTGCTGGAAGAAGAAGAATGACGGTAACAAAAGTTTTGATTAATTTTGTTAAAAGATTTTTATAATAATACATGTTTAAGTTTGAAAATTCGAATTACAATTTCTTATATTGCCCATAGGGGACTATAACAACATTTTATGGTTTGATTTTGGAACTATGGACATCCACATCTGATATAGTAATCAGTAATCACATTTTGAAATTACAAATGGTGTAACACCTTATCCTAATGCAATATCCTTGTGTAAACACTTTGATAAGTGACATTGTCCTTTTTGGTGGAGTTTAAGTTTAAAATTTGAGAGCGGTGTAATTTATAATAATGGTGTATATGAGTGTGTTAGTCGTTAAAAAATAAAAATTAAACGTGTTAGAAAGATAGAAGTTGGTTGTATGGTGGCGGGAGATACGTCGTCGTCCAACCTGAAGTGAAAAACCCTCTTTTATTTTGATTAGCTGAGATTGTGTTTTTGTGCTTCCTTTCTCTCTTCTCTGACTTTACCGACTTAGCTAATATGTTCTCAACCCTCCCTTCTAAAGGGATGATAAAATATCATGTGTGACATCAATCCACTTAATTAAAAATGAATGATAAAGAAGGGACCTCCTCTGCAATAATTTCAAACTTTGGGTAGGATCTTTATCATTAACTCAATATTAAAGTTTGATTAGAGGCATCTAAATACAAAATATTAAAGTATTAGTTTGACGGATGAGAGAATTCATTTAGCCTATAAATCCCACACCAGCTGCATATACATTAATATGAGACAAATCGTGTATTTGCAATGGTTTTTATCCGTAACAATTGACCTTCCTTAAGGGCTAACATCTTTGTTGCCTTGTTGGTCACAACTGGCTCCATCTAGGCCACCATTCTGCAGGCCGCCACTCCGAATTCTCATTGGTCATGACCATGTTGGTCTCTACTGGCTTCGTTTCCTGCAGACCACCACTACAAGTTGGCTCTTATACGACTAATAGGGTTGGTATTGGTTATACATAGGACAAACTAAAAAACAGGAGAAGAAAGTTAACTTAATTGTTAGGTGCCTTTCAATCCGAACCAAATAAATAAATATTCAACGTATACTATACCCCCTTCAATAGCATAAATAGAACACATCCCCAACTTGACCGTCTCAATAAATAAAAGTAACTTTTTTTAAAAAATGTAACAACATTTATAGTTTTTTTTTACGGCAACGATTAACGTCCGGCTGGGTAGTCCAAACATTTCAGTTGAGCCAATCCCAAAAAAAACTCACCTTTCGGAGATTTATTGTAAAAAAAACCTAAAAGCTCTAGGAATCGAAATCGAGCTTGTGAGTTGTGACCTCTTGATCAAAGGATTTTGAAAACGGCCACAAATCATTCTTGACATGGACTCCTCACGTGATCTTTCATGCCTCGTAGGGAAACACATGGACCATTTGTCATAAGATTGTAGGCTTGCAGTCTTGCAGGCGAACTCCTCGTGAACCAAATCTACGAAACGCAAAAATGGCGAGAGGATTTTTAGGAAACCAAATTTCATCGGTATCCTATTTAGAAATTTTTGGTGGGTGTGATCTTCCGCCCTTTTCAAATTTGGGGTTTCTCCTCATCATTCATCGACCACCAATGATTTCTACACAACGAATATGGATTTCACATTTCACATTTCACCACTCCAACATTATCCAATTTTCAACCCCCCCAAACGTAATTCTCCCCCCTCATTCCCCGATTCATGAAACCTATATGTATCATCATGCACATTCTGTGTTTATAATTAACTGATTTTTTCGTTGCACGCTTGTTGTTTGATAAAAGTCCTCAAAGAGATAGAGAAATTCGGGATGCGAGATTCTGTTATTGCCATCGCCGTGTTGTTACAGGGGGTGGTGCTTATTTGCAGTTCTCCGGTGAGTTTTAAACTCGAAAGAGCTTTTCCGCATGATCATGTGGTGGAGTTGAGCCAAATTAGAGATAGAGATGATTTAAGGCACAGTAGATTTTTACAGCAGGCTTCTCCAGCAAAAGATGTTATTGATTTCCCACTTAAAGGCACTTTTGATCCTTATCGTGTTGGGTAGTTTCTTGATTAATTTCATTCTGTTTTTATGAATCTCTTCATTCAAAACATGAGAAAGATGTTTCCTTTTCACAAAGTTGCAATTTTTTCCCCTATTTGATAGAGATGGAAAAGATGAGCAAATCTTTATGATATGGAATTGTTGCTAATTTAGTGTAATTGGGTTGACTTTGATAAGGTTAAAGTTTATTGCAATAAACCCTAACTAATATATTCTTTAATATAGGGTACTTTGTAAATTTATTTATTTATTTATTTTTTGGTTTTTGGTGGTTTGGTGTTCAATTTATAAGATTCTTTATTTTGAACATTTGTTTGTGTATTTAGGCTTTATTATTCAAGAGTCCAATTGGGTTCTCCTCCAAAGGAATATTATGTACAAGTGGATACAGGAAGTGATGTATTGTGGGTCAGTTGCAAAGATTGCAAAGGCTGCCCTACATCCAGTGGACTCAAAGTATTATTCTTCCCTCATCCTCATTTAAAGTATGATTTCATTGTGTTTTGACATTTAAATGATTGACTGATAACTCCTTTTGTGTGTGTGTGTGTTTAAACCAAATCAGGTTCCAATTGTGTTTTATGACCCTTCAAGTTCATCAACATCTTCTTTAATTTCTTGTTCAGACAAAAGATGTTCTATTGGAATCCAATCTGGTGATGCAGATTGTTCTGATTTGAACCACCAATGCAGCTATAGATTTAAATACGGAGACGGTAGTGCAACATCTGGATATTATGTGTCTGATTTAATCCATTTGGAAATGATGTCTGATAATGATAATACAAACTCATCATCAAATGCTTCAGCCACTGTTATGTTCGGGTGAGTTATTAACTGAATTAGTTATAATTGCGCTAAAAAGTAACAAACTTTGGTAAATTTTTTATTTTATGTAGCAAACTTTGGTGAAATTTGTATTTTATGTAACAGACATTTTTTCACCTGAAAGAATCCATCAAAGTTTCAAAAAAGTTGATTCAAGGTAATCTGACCTGTCACCCTGTCAAAGCAATGATGTGGCGGGTCGCGGATGACGTGTTAACTTTAACCATCTTGACTTTTTTTCTTGGCATGATACCTGAAAACTGGTTAACTAGGAAGATTACTTAGAAGTTACAATATAGTTTTTTTTGAAACTTTGATGGTTTTTTTTCTTGGCATGATACCTGAAAACTGGTAGGGGTATAATGGTTATTTTAAACTGACTTAACGGAAAAATCTATCTCTAGTTAGCGTTAGGGACTAAAGGTGTTACAAATGTGCAAATCTTCAGACCATAGCCGTAATTTTTGAACCTGGGATGAAATGTGAAATCCGTACAAACCAGAGGGACGATTGCCGTAATTTACTCTAAAACCTATTTGGTTGTACATAGAGCAACAACTCGCCTACATGATGTGCATGCCTCATGCCTCAGCTTTTGGACCTAAATGCCCCGGAGCGCTTCCCCCTTTTAAACCAAGATACAAACATCCATTTTCAGAAGTGATTTTTGTTTTTTTTTTTGTTTTGGACAAACTAAATTTGTGAAGGAGGGTGCAGTTGGTTACCTAAAATAGAAATTTATTAAAAGTTGTTGACTTTTTATGCATCTTGGTGAAACCTTTTCTGATCTAACAGAGTTATGAAACAGTTGTAGCACATCTCAATCTGGTGAGTTATCTAAGACTGATAGAGCGGTTGATGGAATATTTGGGTTTGGTCGTCAGGGGTTATCTGTAATTTCACAACTTGCTTCACAAGGGGAAGCCCCTGATGCATTTTCTCATTGTCTTGTTGGTGACGGTGATGGAGGTGGTTTTTTGGTTATGGGTCAAATCATAGATCCAAACATGGTCTATTCGCCACTTGTCCCGTCACAGTAAGTTTTCTTTTGAAATACTTTGTTTGCAGTTAGTGGGCGGTTACTTATTCATGGGTCCATTCGAGTTATGTTTTATCTCTTCACCAAGATTGGTAAAATAAAAAAAGAATTTGAAGGAAACGGTTCATATGGGTCGAAAGTGGCCTAAAAGTATGACACCTAGATTATTGTATTCAAAGAACTTATATTTTTATTCGAGATAAATAAATTTCTAATCATATTTGATACACTAATATTTTATATAAACCATATTCGTGAAAAAAAAGTGTATCCGAATATCTGATCCAATTCGACCCATACAAAATTGACCCGTTTTGTAATGTTACCCAATCTGCCGGACCGCACAATTTTGCCAAATCTACATTATATGAACACATGATTTATATAAAAATTGATATATTTTAGAATGTTTTTCACTTATATAGTATACTGCTATTTTTGGCAGGCCACATTATAATCTAAACCTGCAAAGTATTTCTGTTAATGACAAAACAATATCGATTGATCCATCAGTTTTTGAAACATCACGCCACGGAAAAGGAACAGTAATTGATTCCGGAACAACCCTTGCTTATCTAGCAGAAGAGGCGTATAATCCTTTTGTAAATGCTGTAAGTACAAAAGGGCAGAATGGTCATAAAGCCGTAAACTTTACATTTCCTCTGATGGTTAACGGTCTTGCTTAATGTTTGCAGATTACAAGGTCTGTTCCTCAGTCTGTCCAGCCTTTTGAAGCGAAGGGATATCAGTGTTATGTTACTAAGAATAGGTGATATTTCATAAATTCTTGATGTTTATTAGTGTTTTTTATTTTAATTATTTCAATATCATTTTAGTGTCTCTGAGGTGTTTCCAACTGTGAGATTTAATTTTGCGGGTGATGCTTCTATGGCTTTAAAACCCGAGAACTACCTTTTGAAACAGAAGACCGTGGTATTTTCATGCTCGATATCAGAAGCAATTTTTTATTCTATTACAACTCGTAGATTCGTTTCTTTTTTGTTAATTTGAACATGAATTACATCTTTTTAGGGTGATGAGACAGCATGGTGTATTGGACTTCTGAAGGTTAAGGGTCAAGGACTCACAATTTTAGGAGGTATAAATATTCAAATTATTATTGTTTTGAGTTCTTAATCACCAGAGGTGGTGTTTTCAATCCCTTTATATGAAGAAGAAGAAAAAAAAGGCCAGTTAGGGTTGTATATGTTTTAATAAAATTTTCCTTATTTTTTGTAATGTTAATAGATTAGTTGTTTCAAACCTCAAAATTTTGTCTTAAAAATGAAGTTATTGGGTCACCCCAACAACCCCACTCGCTTTGACCCGAACTTATTTTGACCCATTACCTGACCAGGCCTTTCTTGTTTACCTTTTAACGGCATCTTGTTTCATGCAGACATTGTTTTGAAAGACAAGAGTGTTGTTTATGACTTGGGCGGTCAACGGATTGGATGGGTTGACCATGATTGTAAGTCCATCAAACTTTGACTCCTTAGCGTAATGCAAAAGAAAGACATTGTTTAAGATTCTTAATCATGTTGTTAGGTAAAAAGCCGGTTAATGTGTCTACTAGATCAAGTGGTCGCAGAAGGATGTCAAACGCTTGTCGAATTGATTATAGAAACTCACTGCATAATACACTTTATAGGATGACTCCAATCATGATTCTTGCTTTCTTGCTACATTTAGCATAGTTTTTCAAATGAAAATATTCTTTATTTACTTTTGTATTTGTATAGTTGCACGGGGTCACTTTGTTCTTAGCATAGGAACACACCATATATAGAGTTTAGACACCAGTATATGTAGCACAAATGTTAAGTTACAAATTGTTATAATTATAAATAGTAAAGTTTATGATTTTGATTTTTGAAGATTGTTGTTTGTTCCTGTGCTTTATAAATTATTCACACCCGTCCTAAACTAGAAAAAGATTATGCTTACATCTAATGACCCGGAAAAAGATCAAAAAAGGCGCGTCATTAGTTGTGAAAAACAATTTCAAGAACTATTCTGAATCACACGAATCCCTCCATGGAAAACACAGTTCTAATCTATAAAACACATGTCTTTGGTCACATACGTAGATTTATTTTAATTGAAATAAATATTATTTTAAAATTAACGATATAAACCATCAGGTGGTCCATCGGGCCCGATCGCTATGGCCCAATAACGTACTCTTTGGGCCGAAAAGCCCGGAATCTGCTAAACCCTAGCATATGCCCCCTTCGTTCTAAACAAAACCTTTATTTCCCCTAAAGAACTAACTATTCTCCCTCTTCCAAAACCCTAGCCTCATTCCACCCCCATTTTTCCAAAATGCCGCCGAAGTTCGATCCATCTCAGGTCGTCGACGTCTACGTCCGCGTCACCGGCGGCGAAGTCGGCGCGGCGAGTTCACTCGCTCCGAAGATCGGACCGCTCGGTCTCTCTCCGAAGAAGATCGGAGAAGATATCGCGAAGGAAACCGCAAAGGACTGGAAGGGCCTGAGAGTCACCGTCAAGCTCACGGTCCAGAACCGTCAGGCGAAGGTCTCCGTCGTCCCCTCCGCCGCGGCGCTAGTCATCAAAGCGTTGAAGGAGCCGGAACGAGATCGGAAGAAGGTGAAGAACATTAAACATAGCGGTAACATTTCGCTGGATGATGTGATTGAGATCGCGAAGATTATGAGGCCGAGATCTATGGCGAAGGAGCTGCAGGGAACGGTGAAGGAGATTCTCGGGACGTGTGTTTCGGTTGGATGTACGGTTGATGGGAAGGATCCGAAGGATTTGCAGGAAGAGATTGCGGATGGAAGTGTTGAGATTCCTCAGGATTGATCGGTTGATCGGATTCAAGTGAGGAGTTTTTTCGTTTTTTTTGTTATAGTTTGTTATATTTTCAGTTACCTGCTTGTTTTTTTCATGAACTTTTATCTATCGGTTTTTTGAGAAATCTGGGTTATTATTCGGTTTTATATTTCAACTATAGATTAAAGGCGCATTTATAAAAATTATGAAGACGCCGGTGAAGTTTTTTTTGGGCATCTTCCGATACTCATCCAAAATAGTTGACGAGACGATCATGCTAGCTTCATGATATTTGCTTATATGAGTCTCTCTTGTTATCTATTTAACGTGAACTTTCAGCTACTTCGGTTGAAATTTCATCTATAAACTCCTTGTTATAAAGTTCTATAGCCTAACTCGATGATGACATGTTTAAAATTTTCATAAATATGAAAAAGAGCTATGTGATGAATATTATCTATGTATGATTGGGTAATATATATATATATATATATATTTAAAAATTAATATATATATATATATATATTTTATTATTTAAAATCTAGCCGTTATAAATAAATGACTATGAGGTGTAGTGACCGAGTCCAATAAGAGAGTCAAGCTTATAATATCGCAAGTATAGTATAGTATCACACGTCAATGGCAAGCTGAAAATGCCCACAAGCATTACATATAGCCGTATCGTATAATATCACATGTATAAAATAGTACCATACGCCAACGACAAGTTGAAAGAACCTGCAACCATTAGGTTAGGTTATGTGTAATGGATGGAGTCTTTCCATGGGGCATTTTACTACACATGGTAATGAGCTTTATGAGAAAATGAGGTGTTGTGATAAAGTCTTTTTATTTAATTTTTTTTTGGATCAAATGATCTTTAGAAATGAAACAATTAGAAAAGAAACGAGATTGAGGACGGGGCACTATGTGAATAATGCCTACAGGGCAAAAGCAAGGGCGAAGCTTTTAAGGGGCCAGACCGGGTCCCGGCCCAGTCCGTTTTTTCATCCGTAATGTAATTTTATACTCGTTTAATCCAAAAAATATTTATATACTTAGTCCGGCCACATCTCCATTTCGAGCCAAGCTTCACCCATAGACAAAAGAGACATTATAAATTGGGTGTATAGTAGGTTTGAAAGCACCATAAAACGTTTTGAAGCTCCATAACTCTCCATTACAATTAGCCTTACATAACCTTAATTGATGTATTCGGTTCCTTTAGTTTTTCTGTTATTAAAATGTTAGTTGAAAACAATTAAATTCAGTGAACATACATATACATACTCGTAGGGGTGTGCACGGTTCGGTTGGGTTCGGTTTTTAACCCCAACCGCAACCGCAACCGAAACTTTCGGTTTTTCATTCTGAAAAACCAAACGGTTTCGGTTTTTATCGGTTTCGGTTTTTCGGTTTTTAATCTCGGTTCGGTTCGGTTTCGGTTTTAAAACCGAAAATTAGAAGTTACCAAGAAAAATCAAAAGCTTTAACGTAGCAAGAAAAATCAAAAGCTTGAACTTAGAAGATAAGTTAGGCAAACTCAGCAAAATATTTAATAATGAATCACATGAGCCTCCTTTTTTATAAGACATAAACCCAAGTTACTTTTTTCAAATAAGCAATGTGGGATAGTTTTTATTATGGAATTCCCATCCTAATTTTTCTTAAAGCTTCCATGTGGGATTGTTGCTTATATACATTGAAGCTTCAAAGGGGTTCTTGAGGTTGGAACCATATCATATAATTTGTTTGATGATATTAATTTTATTTCATTTGATTCTAATTGCAGACTACACAAAACAATATTACTTCGATGTTGATTTAAATATCAGAAAAAGTAATCTAGAAGGTTTCATGCACTTGAAATACACTTTCGATGATTTTCAATCTGAAGATTGAAAAATTCATACCCAGCTTTCAGTGAAGATTGATTTATATGCCAGCTTTCAATTGTTGTCATATACATTAATTTACTTCGAATCAGATAAGAACTATTACAATATTTGATATGAAAATGGATAACAACATTATATAGAATAAGCATGCATTGATATTATATCAGTTCATTTGATTCTAATTGGTGGAAAGAGGTATGAAAGTTATGTCTAAATGTTTTAGTTCGATTGGTGTAAGAAATGAAGTGACAAGCTTTTGTCATCTTTTGATGTTAAAAATAAAACAAACTTTTTTGTTTTGTTTTAAGTTCTGGATATTTCTGGTCAACCCATGCTCAAATCCATAGGCTCATATGGATGCTCAAATCCACAGGCTCATATGGATCAAAGTAGGTTACAAGTTGATGAGCAAGCTTCCAATGCTTTGTTTTTTGGGGGTTGTGTTCTCTATTTTATATAGAGGAGAACGAGCTTCCAATTATGTTGAGAGCCGATGTGGGATAGGAAGTTAGGAACAAACTCAAGGAAAGGAAGTTTTTTAAAGAAGAAAAGGAATGCAAGCTAAAAATAAACTTTCATGTGAAGGAGGAGTCGAACTCAAGACCTCCTGGTCGTAAGTAAAGAGTACTACCAGCCGTGCAAAGGAGGCTTTTATTTATGTTCTCAGTTACAATTCTATTATCTAAATTTTACAACTAATATTTTATATAACTATATAAAATTCGGTTCGGTTCGGTTTTTTCGGTTTTTGGAAAAGAAAAAACCGAGACCGAACCATAAATTTCGGTTTCGGCTTTTTCGGTTTTTTCCGGTTTTTTGTTTGGTTCGGTTTTTTCGGTTCGGTTTTTTTCGGTTTTTTCGGTTTCGGTTCGGTTTTTTCGGTTTTTTGCTCACCCCTACATACTCGTGCCCAATTACCAGTTAATGCCAGCTCACCAACCGCCTTTCTTGCTTTTAATATGCACCAATTCCATCTTCCATACGGTTAATTCTCCACTCACAAAATTCGCCAGATTCGATCTCCTATATCTACACCTTTCTTCTCAATTTCTCCTACCAAATTTCCTTCTATACATTTCTCCAAACCCTAGATCTGCACTCCACCAAATCCTCAAACCTCACCAACAATGGCGATCAAAAGCTCTCTCTATTTACTAACTTTCATGCTTCTCTTTACTCTCTCTGTCTCTTCAGATCCCGCCGGAACTTCTCCTGCTCCGTCTCCGGTTCCGGTTCCGCAACTCGGTTCCGACGATTCACCGCCGCTCGGTTCTCCTCCGTCACCTCCACCGGCGTCAGATCTGTCTCCCTCTCCTGTTTTATCTCCGTCAGCCGATGACTCAAAAGCTCCTACTCCGTCGCTGTCTCCGTCATTGTCTCCGGCACCGGAGGCGGCGGATGCCGGTCATTTATCCTCTGCGAATGTGAAGAGTGAAGAATTGAATAAATCGTCGTCCGGAGGTATGAGCGGCGGGAAGAAGGCCGGGATTGCGATCGGAGTGATTGCGGCGGCGTGTGTGGTTGGATTTGGAGGATTGCTGTACAAGAAACGGCAGCAGAATATCCGGCGAGCGGAGTTCAGTTCCGCCGCGAGAAGAGAGTTTCTCTAGAGTTTGAATCTGATCAGGTCATCCATCATCTTCATCATTTTCTAGATCTAGATCTAGATCTATACGAATTAATAGCATCGTTTCATACATTTATCATTATGATGTAAATTTTTCAGCCAGATCTTGTGGATCCATTCGTTATATTCATTACATTCGAGTTGCTTGCTACGGATTTTAGTTTTACGTCTGATTTTCTGCGTGTTAATTACTTAATCAGTTAATTGCTCTTTGAATCTTTGATCCTAGATATTTGTCATCTACAGTTATGATTAATGCGTAATAGCTGATACTGAATTTCGAATCATTATTTTGTGCGTTCAAAAACTTCTAAAAACCGTCAAACTAGCTAAATCCGCCGATTTAGAGGTAATACTGATTGGTTTACGGTTAGAAAAACCTATGTTTCAGAGGTAATTCTCTTTGGTTTATGTTTTACGATTGGATTTATGGTTTTAAATTGGCTGATGTATCAAAAAATTAATAATCTATATGATTCTTTTTAGAAATAAGCTAATTTTTTAAGAATCTAAAACATTAATATTTATAGTTATTTTTAGTTCAATACATATAATATAATTAATTTTACTGATTATTTTTTAGAGAAAAATGTAACCAAGTTGATAAGTGAAGAGGCCCATCATGCCTCATAGCCCAGTAAACTAGGCTACATGATAAAAGCCCAATATCCGGTCTGAACTGATATTCCATAACTAACCACGTGGCCGCACTCCTCTTGCTAAAAGAGAAGTGCGGATAAACGCCACGTAGCATTCGGGGCAAAGAGGAAAAGGGCCGAAGCCCAATTAGGAAGGAGGGCCAGGCTTTTTAGACCGTTAGGGTTGTTAGGATGGATGTACTATAAATTAGCAAGTACAATTCCCAAGGAAGATTATTCTCTGACACTTAATTGTACAACATTCCGTTATTAGAATATCACAATTCTTCAATAAGTGTTTCAATTAAGTTATTTAAACTTTTTTTTTTCCTATCATAAAAATGTAACCAAGTCGTAAGTATTTAATTAAGTCACTCTTACTTTTTTCTATCAATTTGTGTTCCACATAAGTTATTCTAATTCTTTTATTGGTAAAAACCACTTACCTTTTCTAATCTTGTAAAAAGTATATTTTTTTTCTCATAAACTAGATATTGTAAAAAGTACTTAATATGTGTTTCAATTTTGTAAAAACTATATTTTCCTCTATAAGTAAACTAACACGTCATAATTAATTAGGAATTTTTTTTTTACAAGATTGGAATATAAGTTGAAAGTTGGGTAGTTTTAATGATAGAAAAAAAGTAGGAGTGACTTAATTAAACACTTACGAAAGTTGGTTACTATTTTTATGATTTTTTTCTTCATATTTTGGTAAGACTGTTATTTTACTAGAACTTTTGAATATCTGACGGTAACGGTATTGTTATGTACTAAAAAAACTGGCTAAAACCGAACCGTTTTGGCCGATCTAGCTAACTCTACCAACCTTGACTGGTTCGGTCTATTTTTCGAGTGTAGTTGCCGCCTACCGGTTTGGCTAAGAAATAAACTAGTTGAATAAATTATGTTTTCACGAGACCATGAACACTCTTGATAACAATACATCAATAAATTAAATTTTTATGATGCTTTTGCATATTGTTTCGTATACAAATTTAAACTTTGGCACCATAACACTCTTTTATTAAACTTAAAACTGCTTGGACATCAAATTAATCATATAATTTTCATGTTTCGGTTTCGTGTTGTGAAACAACATGAGGCAATGATGTAGTTTGGGTGCGTCTTGGTTCTGGTCGCAAAACAATCTGTGAATTCATTTGCTGATCCGAACTGTCATGCCACCACTGTCTTTTTAGTCGTAAAATCTCAACGACAATTGAGCTGCCACTCATTGCAACTCCACATCCTGCAAATGTTGCAAGAAGAATCGACAAAACGGCCTGAACATGAACCTGCAAACCGAGTCAAAAGATAAGCACACAGTGAGTGTTTTTGTGTGTGTGAAACTTGGTTCTAAAATGTGTAGGCTGCTTACCAGAGAGTAGAAAATGTGTGCAAAGATTACAACAAGAGCAAACTGAATGGATGCATATAACCACACAAATCTTCTTCTGACTGCAAAGACATCAACAATCTTTAACATATCAAAAAGGTATGCTAGAGTGGTAAATATGAAATATGAACACAATGATTCATTGCTTACCCATGGTAGAAGAGGTCATGGATGAAAGAAGACCCAAAACACATGAAAATGGAAGAGATAGCGCAATTGCACTCGTACCCATGTTCCCAACCTTCATACAAAATGTCACACTGTCAAAAAAAAAAAAAAAAAAAAAAGATCCCAAACAAATGATATTATTCTTATGAGCCTTACCAGAAGCTGCTCAATGAAACAGAAGTAGGCCAACATGCTGACAATAACAAGAATTGGCACTTCTTGCCACACCCTATAAACATCACTGCCAAATTCAAGTTGAAGGTTTAGACTTTAGATACTAACCCACAAATTAAATTCAAAAAAAAAAAAAAATTGATGGTTATGATTAACTTGCCTGTATCCGTTTACTTCCATCGGTTGTGATCTACTTGCACCCATGTTTCGGTTTCTGACACTACTCTGTATCCTTAAAAGTGTCACAGGCAGGTTCTTGACATCTTGATGACACACATCACAAGTCTTGTTACCTTTGATGCTAAACCATTTTATAGCGCAATCTTTATGAGCCAATGCGAGCTCGCCTTTGCAACTGCATTCCATTTTCAGGGTTTCTCCACCTTCACAAAGTTCAACCAAACATATCCTGCAAACCGCGTCTTCTTCAGGTATATTTTCACCACCTCCTTCTTCAGTATCTAAAGAATAATAGATAATTGATAAATAAATTAAAAACCATCATAAATATGTAAATATGACTCAAAGATTCAAGCTTTATAGTTGGTTAATCAGTAATCACCCTTGTCACTAGTCGGAGAAGGGTTTGGTGAAATGGTGTCGGAATCTTTCATGTATGGAGTTGAAGGAATCACGCGGAAAAAAGAATCCATTTGCTTGATACTTATATCTTTGTTGAGGACCGGGACCGAATGTGATCTTGCTATATGCACTTGGACTTTTGTCTACAAACAAAGTAACAGACCACATTAAAGTAGTTACAACTTTTACATGTCTGTGATGAAGCAACTTTTAAAAGTGGTTGCTAGACGGGTTGGTGAGACGGGTTGGGTAACGGGTCAAAACAACTTGATGAAGCAAGTTGACTTGAAATTGAAACCACTTATTGTTTTTCTAATAAAAATCAATTCATTAATTATTATTACACAAACAATCATTTGAATACTCATGTAAAGTTTTTAGTTTTG
This sequence comes from Deinandra increscens subsp. villosa, assembly GCA_039602395.1. Taxonomy (NCBI): domain Eukaryota; kingdom Viridiplantae; phylum Streptophyta; class Magnoliopsida; order Asterales; family Asteraceae; genus Deinandra; species Deinandra increscens. The sequence goes on along the minus strand of JBCNJP010000003.1, from coordinate 1,716,052 downwards.
AATAAAAATGATTTATGATGTTATATGCATAAAAAATAGACTTTGACCCATTTGTCCCGTTTCCCTTCTGACTAAACTTTTTGATAAACCCACAACTTATATTAACTCCGCAGGACACGGGTCAAAATTTCAACATCTACTATCTATGGTCAACACAGAACTTAACGGGTTGAAAGTCAACGTACCTCCAAATTAAGCGAGCCACCTGAGTTTCCCAGTACAGATTCTTGATCTGGCCGTACAATGGGGGTAACGGGCAAAGAAGATGTCCTCTGAGGGGCAAACATTTTGGTAAGTGACCATGATCGCGGTATTGAGGCCTTTTCTTGCATTTCAGAAGATAAGGCTGATGGAATCACATTAACATCAGTCTTTTCTACATCTGGAATTGTATTCCTGTTCATAAAGTTTAGTTTTGGCAGTAAACTTTTCTTTGATGATTTGGTTCTTGAAGAACAATTAGAAGAAGATGCATTTGCATTTGTTCTAGTATGTGACGGGCTCGATCCCAGATTGAAATTTACTTTCTTAGGAGTTGGAGTTGTTGTCGAGGCTAGATTGATTTGAATCAATTCTTGAGATGATGAGGGTTGTGTTGTTCTTGGTGAATCTGTAGTTACAGTAGATATCTCTTCTTCAACCTGAAAACTATGACTACAATTCATGGGAATGAACAAAATAAAGAATATAACAAATATTTGAAATCTCCATAACCAGATATAAAATACTAAGTATTTGTCACATTTATATAATATGATGGGTGAGTTACACTAAATTACACAAATAGTCTATGTGGTTGAGTAAAAGTAGCACATTTAGAACTTTAAAAGGGTACATGTTTGAGATATTTGGTTTTCAGTTTGTAACATGCAACTTTCATTAAGAATCTGTTGAAGTTTGTGTGAAGTAACTATTTTACCCTTTTGACAAACTAAATTGATTAACTATGTAATTTACTCAAACAACTAATTAAAACAAAAAACAAGAAAAAAACTTCAATAATCCAAATGTAGAAAAGTTGATTCTAATTAGTTTACATGTAAATGCTTAAATAATCAAAACTTGCTAAAAAACCAAAGAATTTGTTTATCCAAACACTATCTACTCCAATATATTTTGTTAGGATTGATTATCTAATATTGATTATTTCATCACATAATTACTTTAGAAATGCAATGCCAAACACCCTGTTGCCTTAACAACAAAGAAGATGTAAAGATATTGCCTTTTGAATTCAACAGAAACACCAACTTGCAAAACTTGTTTGAATTGCAAAAGTGAAAGAACTTTTTAGTTCTTTTTTAATATTTTTTTGCTAAAGCAATGCAATCCAAATCATTCTGCACTAAGTTGAGTTATATCAAACTAATATTGCTATCTCGCCTTTCGAGTTGCATAAAGTATGCCACTAATTTAGTGTAAATAGTTGCTAACTGCCTCTTACTGTTGTAAACTTGTTATCATAAAGATATATAACAAACAATATATATACTTGGCAAAGTCTCGCTCGAATAGTAAGGTTTGGAGATGATAGGATAAAGATAAATGTTACCTCTAATACATGTGATAAAAAAAGCTGCACACGGAGAGACCCCGACAGATATATAAATGGGAATGCAAACTAATTAAAAGTGTTAGTCCTTGCTATGCTCAAAAAGATTGTTATATATTATTCCAATTTTAATACAAGTATATATAACAAATTGTTCACACTTTAAGCATGAATCACCCTTGCTATGCTCAAAAGGAATGATAACACTACGATCTTTACGTCTTTCTTTTGATCAGTTAATGTCATGATTTCTCTATCTTAAAAGTGGAAATCATAAGTTTACAGATCATGTGTTTGTTTGGTATATGTTGCAAATGAATGCCAACATCATGTGTTCTGTTTAGTTAAAGCACCCCTATCATGAAGGCTACTAATTTGAAACCTAATTTAAATAATGGTTTATTTGTTTTTTTTTTTAAAAAAACAAACCCAATATAATTTTATTCATTGCAGAGCTATTAGTAAGATTTGAGTGAGTGTGATAAGAGCAAATAAAATTGTTTTTTTTTTTTTTGAGAAGAAAATAAGTAAAAATTGAAAAGAAAAAAAGGTTTTGATGGCATGGATGAGAAAGTGTTTTTGGTCCAAAATACTTTTAATAAAAGCACCAATTTGTTGCTCCTGAGAAAACTCTCTATAATGAATCTGAAAAAGTGGCATGTCACATGACTAAGAAAGGCAACAAATTCAAATTACATGCCATTGAAATTAAAGATTCAACCTAACTCCACATTGACCTTCCCTCCAACAATTAGGCAAAGTTTCATATTAATTAACCAATATTTATTCATAAAATATTAAAGAAATGACTACTAACTATATCACAATATTAGCATTTAGCAAACATTAAAGTATTAATTAACCTAAATATATATAAATAAATAAATAACTATTAACTATATGACAATATTAGCAATTAGCAAACATAAAAGTATTAATTAACATAAATATTTACAAAAATAAAGAAACAACTATAAATTAGATGACAATATTAGCAATTAGCAAACATAACAGTTATCATCTGAAACTAGTATAAAAAAGACTACAAATTTAGCTTTTGGTTATCATTTCTTTATTGTCCTAAACACAGCAGTTCTATATTAGGCCAAAAGATTAACCTTTTTAAGAACAAAAAAGCCTTGAGATTGAATTTTGCTTTTAGTCCATGTTAAAAATGCAATGGAAATAATGTATATAGAAACTTCATTTCAATCCTAAAAGAGCATCAAATAACCATATTATCAGCCCACAATTTCTTTCTTTCAGTTTAAAGTTGACTGATATTTGGCTAACCCTTAATCAGCAAGAAACTCCAGTTGGTTGATATCACAATCCACAAACAAACATGCCCACATGCTAAAAACTCAAAAAGATCATTACCTTTGCAATAAATGTCCTGATTAAGCAAGACCCATAAGTGATTTTATGTGATAAATTATAATTCAGGATCTTTAAATCAAGAAAGAAGACCACTATCAAGAAAAAAGATAAGAAAAACAGGGGAAGAAAATGGAAACTAGCCTTGTGAATAGAGATGACAACTTCTTCACTTTGTGATGATCTTGAATCATGGTCTTCAGCCACAGAAATGGTTCTGTTGTTCTCCTCAAGTTTCATGATTTCATATAAAGTTTTGATTTTTATTGGACACCCAGAATCTTGAAATGAAAATCTTGAAGAAAAATGGTGATAAATGAGAGAGACAGAAAGAAAATAAGGGTCTTTAATGCCATGAAATCATATAAATGTGATGGTGGTGTCATTTAAAACCCTCATTTGTTTTCACACAAATAAATAAATAAAAATAATAAAAACAGAGAAATGGGCCTACTTCCATACTCATAACTTCATAAGTCACATCCTTCTATATTATGGCTTTATTTACATTAGTCAAGCCATTTCTTTTCCTTTAATTTGCCTTTTATTTCAATTGTGTCCATCACCGAATCCTGATAATGATGTCACAATGACTTAGTGGAGAATTCTGTTAATGTTACTTTCTTATACCTAAACAAACTTCACATTGGACTCCTTTGTAACCATACATTCCTTTTGAGTAGCATGTGTACAGTTAGCAGGAGTGCAGGAGTTTACTTTATTTGATGTTTATTTAACATTTTTTCTTAGTCTCATGTCATGAATTTGAACAAACAAGAAATTAGGGGCTTTACTCTTTTTTTTGGTAGCATGTGTACATTAAGTATGATAGAATTAACAATTTCACCCTTATTATATAGGCGGAGTAGTTTTTCTTCATGACCTGGTGAGAAGCCTGTATATTAGATAAAAAAAAAGTTATGGGCAATTGCATATATCCTCTTGTAAACTTTAAAAATTACATCAAAATCTGTATGTGGGTTTTTTTCTTAAACCGTAATAAACATATAAATGGTATAATTGCCATTTAACTATAAAAAGGGATATATGCAATTGTTAATTTTACTATGAGTAAATATACAACTAGTAGTGAAAATTAAAAAAAATATACATTTCTCCAAAAAGAAATTATCAGCAATGATATTAGGTTTAATCACACAATAATTGCACTTTCATTAACAAATAATATTAATAGTATTAAATACAATAAAGATAACAATAATAACACTAACTAAACTAATAATCATAATAAACTTATTATTATGAAAAGTGATAGGAAGTAAACTTATGTGTTTTGAACGCTTTTAAATTGTAAATTGTATTGTACAAAAAAGATGGATCATTTTACCAACGTCATTTTTACTCGACTCGTATTTCCTTTTTGCCAAGTTTCTAGATTCGTCACTTTCAACTTCATCCACAAAGTTATATGAATACCATATATTATTATATATTTTCCTAATTTTTTATGCCTCAATAGCTATTTTAAAATTGTATGTTTGCGGCCACATATAAATTGGTTAAGTTTTAAAGCAAGATTTATGTCGGTTAAAGTGTCATAAGCATCTTACTCATTTAGCATAAAAACGTGTATGTTATGCATAAGATTAATGAATGATCACTTTCATACGTTCCAAAGTTCTTCTGCGTGTCTTAACTTCATTTTGATAAAAAGGGAAATCCATATTCAATGGTTTTAATCATCTCTTACATAAAAGACTTGAAATTTGGCTTCCACTTGTAATCTTGTAAAAGGATGATCAATACTTAAAACAACAGTATATATATGTGTTGCCGTGGAGATAACGCGGATACATAAAATAGCTTCTTAGCTAAAACCCACCGTAAAAAAATGAAAATGAAAAAATGATCATGCAATAACGTTAAACAAAAAATAACGTAAAGAAAACATATATACAAAATGACGGCACAACTACGTTAAAATAAAAAATAAAAAGTTAATATAATTAATCTAATGATGTCATGTGACATTCAACTATTGGAGTCACGTGGCCCAATGAAGGCGAAGATACTATTCATAATGAACTAGAATTTATATATATATATATATATATATATATATATATATATATATATATTTGAATAGTTCAATTTTATCAAAACTCGTGTATGATGCTTTTATGCGGAAAGCAAGACCGTACAGATATTCGGGGTTTGATATAAGCATCTATATCCTACATTTTTAAAGAAAAGGGTTGTTCTATGAATGTTTGATATTAATAATAATAATAATAATAATAATAATAATAATAATAATAATAATAATAATAATAATAATAATAATATAATATAACTTAGAAAAGAAATCATGGCATGAACAGAGGTAAAAGATATGTGAATGGTGATGGAATTTGTAATGGTGTTAGTGAAGAAATCAAAATGTGGAACTTGAATTTGTGATGAGCATTTACCATAACTAGATAAAGTCAATCCTCATGATACCATAAGGGGAGGGGGTATGGTTGTGGCATGGCTCGGTGAAGCCATGCTCACCAACCAATCATAGCCGGCCAACTCAAATGTGTAGTTTTGAAAACCATTTGGAGCCACACCACATGGTATGGTTGTGGTGTGGCTTCACCAAGCCGTGGGGATAGAAAACAAAAAAAAACAAAAAAAAAGAAAAGAGAGAGAGAAAGAGTCCGGCTCTCGCTGGCTTGGAGGAACCGCCCTTAGGGGGGACGGTATGGTGGGCGGCTCCCCCACCCGGCTTCAAGGGAGCCGCGTGGCTCCATGCGGCAACGATACCGGGTGTGCAAGGCTTGCCCATGTGGCTCCATTTTTTGGTCTAGGGCGGTTCCTCCAAGCCAGCGAGAGCCGGACTCTTTCTCTCTCTCTTTTCTTTTTTTTTTGTTTTTTTTGTTTTCTATCCCCACGGCTTGGTGAAGCCACACCACAACCATACCATGTGGTGTGGCTCCAAATGGTTTTCAAAACTACACATTTGAGTTGGCCGGCTATGATTGGTTGGTGAGCATGGCTTCACCAAGCCATGCCACAACCATACCCCCTCCCCTAAGTACATAACCATATGTATTGTGAATCTATGATGTGTCACTCCCTCTCTAATTCCCCTCCCCACTCTCCATATAATTCCTTCTTGGTATTTAATTCTTTTTCATTTTTAGCTTACCAACAGATTTTATTCTTATGTTAAAAAAAACAAATTATATATCTTTTAAAACTTACATAATATCTTATTTGTTTTTAAAATATATAAATACCATATATATTATTTTTTAAATTTATGACGTTTATGTATTCCTTTTAAAATTTGTATGAGGTCGTATTTACCCTAAAATAGGTAGTTATAGTATTCGGTTATTGTTTTAAAAATTGAAAAAAATATATGAAATTGCAATTATGTAATTTTTATCTATTTTTTAATCACAGTAATCGTAATATATTAATAAAATAAATAATGGTTTTTTATAAATGTTATCTATTTTATTGATAAACAGTAATTGATATAATTATTATTACTATTATAGTAATAACAATGGAGAAGGTTAGTGGAGAGCCGAGAGGGCGACAGTCCCTCCGGTTTTTCGTCCGCTAGTACTAATAATTTTTAATATTTTTTTTCAAAAAAAATTATATATAATGAAAATCAGCCCCTTGAATTATCGTCACATGATTTATCGCTCCCTTAAAATTTTAGGTCAAAAGTCGTCACTAAGTAATAATAGAGTTTTACTAAACCGTTTGCTAATGATGATCGTTTACGAACAAGTTTTTTCTGATTAAAAACTAAGACTAACGTATTTGATATCTAACTCACAAATATATAAATGCTTTATTACCCATGGCCTTGTAGCTTAGTGGTATGGCGATTGCTCCTTTATGTAAGTGGTTGTGGGTTCAAATCCTTGCAAATGCAAGGTTGGTGATATTTGATAAAAAATTTAGTTGTTCAAAAAAAAAATATATAAATGCTTTATTTGTTATAAATTAAATAATATTATCATCATTAAAATAGCTTTTATTATCCAGTATAATTAAGAATTTGTCGCTATTCAATAGGCCCAAATGTGAAATACTTGGCACGCATTTTGAGATTAAATTTATCTATTTTTTAAATTTTATTTAGGAAAAAGATTAAAATTTCTAAAAATTGAGGTGGGGTTTGGTTTTTTCGGCAGGGTTTACCATATATTGATCGGGGGCTATCGGCCGACAATAGGTGAAATATTTTGGAAAACCTTATTTAATAGGTTCTAATATATATTCTTAAATTAAATATATCTATATTATATATATTGTATATTTAATATATTATATTATATATTTGGAAAGTATGAGATTGTCTTTCTATACTAACTTTTATCAGTTTTTTTGGGTAAAGGGTTACCCCGGTAATTTTGTATATATATACCGTAAATAAAAAAAACAAGTAGTAAGAAGAGTCCTTACTAGTTCATACTAGGAACAGACCTCTAAGTACGTGAAAACAAAACAAAACCAAACAGAACCAGAACAAAACCACCTAGAACAACAAAACTAGGTAAAACAAAAAGACCCAAAGCTACGTCATGGCAACTTTTATCAGTTTAAGAATGGTAACATTATAATTTATAAATTTAACCATCTTAATTATCATTAAATACAAAAAAAAAAAGATAGTAAATAATAGAAATCTAACTATTTTATGTAAACAATCAATGTTATGTTTGACTAAATTTTTTTAAAATTATTTTTATTTTATATAATTTAATATTAGTTTATTCTATGAATTTTTATTAAACATCCGAATTTATATCCTAGTTCAACAATTAATTGTTTAAATATTTTATTAGTAGTCTATGTTAGTTTGTTGTGTCTCCTCTAGCATAATAATATGCAAACAAAATAGAAGGTTTTTTCTAATAAATATTCTTGAATTAAATATGTGTAGTTATTAAAAATGTTTTTTAGGCCCCTTAAATAAGTATCTGTTTTGGTATATGCCAAATCCTGTTCAAAGATAGGATAACATATATAACATCATTCAAATACTAAAATTGCTTGATTAATTATTTATATTCTGTAAAGTAAAAAAATTATAGATAATAAAATAAAGTTTAATGGTGTAACATTATATTTTATCAAATCTTATATAATTGAATTTGATTTATGGTTAGGTGACATATAAAGTAATTTGAATAGTTTGTTGGTTTTTTACTTTTTTTTCCCTTAACTTTACTGTATGTTAGATGACGGGTAGTCTGAAGATAGATAATAGATAAATTGAAAAAAGATGAAGGAAGGGTAAACATGATGTTCGAGACTCTGACAAGCAATGTTTTATAAAAAGTGATTTTTATGATTTGAACCCGTAATATTTATGTCACATTCAATCAATTTAATCGGTGTTTCATAGTTCATCTCTTAAAAGACGATAAAAGAAAAGGTGTTATATATGTTGTGCAATGCATAAGTATCTTCTTTTGGTCAAATTTTCAAATAAAGGCAAGAAAATAAGTGAAATTATATTCATGAGTTCTTGACAATGCAAATCAAAGTTGTAGCTTTTTAGCATGAAAGTATCATACTTAAAGAATCCTATAAAGCTATAGCATGTAGCATGTAATATTGGCTGTTAGTCAACATTTATACCTGCAAAAGCAAAAGAAGATGGTCTAAAACCTGTCCAAACAATTGGGTTGATTTCGACCTCTTACGCTATCCGGTGTGATTTTACACGTCACATTGGTTTCTACTGATATCTACATATGAAGGGTGGGGTTTTGTTTTTCATTAAATTTTTACCGACACGTTATGCATTTTTATTGGTTAAAAATTTGCTTCTGGCCACCGATGGAGGCATGGTATTCGACATTGTTGTATTGGCCATCTCACATCCACACTTCGTTCCACGAGTTACGTCCTATAGCATTATTGTTCTTAGTTTGTGTTCTTTTTTCTTCTAAAAAATAGGTTTTTCACCAAGTTACTAAAATGATTTTCACACCAATAGTAGGGCTGACAATTTCTGACACGGACATGTTAACATGACATGACACGAAGTTAAACAAGTTTCATGTCTTAAACAGGTCGACACGTTTATGACACGATTAAAATCGTGTATAAATTTGTTTCACCTCGTCTAACCTGTTTATGACACGGTTAAACACGTTTATAATTTTAATAATATTTAAAATAATAAATACATATTAAAAGTCAAAATCCTTTTATAATTTAAGATTTCCACCTTAACTTTTGATTTTCCGCACTACACCAACTTTAACAACTCAAATTCTTCAAATTCGTCAACTCTTTCCGCCTTATATTTGTTAATTTATATTTGGTTTCCCTTCTCAGAATATTAATCGTGCCTAAACAGGTCGTGTCTAAACAGGTCGTGTCGTGTAACACGTTTATAAACAAGTCAGTGTTCGTGTTTGAAGAAAATACCATGATTAGTTAATCGTGTCGTGTTCGTGTTTGGTACATGTGCTAATCGCGTCGTGTCGCGTCTGACTGACACATTTAGACATGTTTTGCCAGCTCTAACCAATTTTTATATTTAGTTCCTATTAATATAATGAGGAAAAAGTGAAAATAATTTTGTTATGCATCTAATTTAGATGTAAAACTCATTAAAACGATGTAATTTTGATAAAAATCATTTAAATTTAAAACTATTCTTTATTTCCTTGTATATCTAACAAACCTCATACACGAAAACTGAACTTAACTGTTACATTTGCTTTATGAACCACAACTTTTAATGTAAACAAGTCTAATTGGTCAAGTTATCATTATAGCTAAAAGGAAACATGTCGCAGACGTTTGAAAGTCATCTAGTATTATTCTAATAATACGTATCGGTGTAATAATATCATAGTATATAGTCCTAACTAACACTTGGTTATTTATCAAAATATCTTCAGAATGTAAAACAAAATGTGTTTACAAATCAATCAACCCAAAATTGTGAGGTTAAAATATATAAACGAATTATTATTCGTACAACTTAAAGGGGGCTTTCTTTTTCACCACAGAATACAAAATTTTCTGGGAGAAAATGTGAAGAAAGTAAATAACGGAAATATTTTATCATCTCTCAAGAAGCATTACCAGTTCACAATGAGGAGTGTGGGGAAAAAGATCAACCGCCATCGCTTTAACTGGTTGAAACGGGTCAGAAGCAGGCATAGATTTGGCTCTCTGACGGGCCAAACTAGCCGGAGTTTTATTTCTATTCCATCCTCTGGTTTTGTTATTTCCTTTTTCAAGGTTAGCCGATGGAGTGCATAACTCAATAGCATTTGCCATTAAGCTCTCGGGATTACATGAAATATAACTGCAAATCAAAGTGAAAAGAATGGATGTTGTTATGGACATAATATCAAATATATTGATATGGACATAACAAAGAAAGTTCTGAAAAAGGGAACTAACACAAGCCTCTTTAAGCCTGAATGCGTTCTTAGAGCTTTGATCACCTGCAGTCAGCACAACCATATAACAAACTTGAAATGGCTATTAAGTAAAGTTGCATAGTTCAATAATAGACTTTAGTTCCATTAAACATAACACTTCACTGTAATTAGAGGCGGTCATATTGGCGGGTCGGGCAACGATTATTTTGTCAAACACTTTGCGTAACTAGGTATTTTAAACTATGAAATATATAAATATGATATTTCTACTACTTTCTTTTAAACTCCTAGACTCCCAGCATGTGTGTGTGTATATATATATTATTATATTTTGACTTTCTAAAATGCCATATATGACATAGGCACATAGTCCTTTAGCCTCTTTTCTAAATTAGTTGTCAAATATGATTACAAACTATATTATATTTAATCAACAATATGTGTACTCGGGAGGTTTTAATGTTTTATGCATTAAAAACAAACTTTGGGTGACTTTTGACTTGTTTGACCTTCTTGGCAATTTACTTTCTCTAACTACATTTTTATCACAGAAATACCTTTAATCAAACCAACCAAATAATAAACAAATTTATATGATGGAAAATAGTTACTTACAGTGGGATGAAGTCCAGCACGGGGCGGGTCCACAATGGCAACAACATTATCAAAATGATGCATCTTACTATCTTCAGTATCTGGTGATTTGTCTTTAGGGGCACTTGTTTCTTCTTCCTTGCCACTATTACTAGCTGGTTCTTTTGTCAAATACTCTTTTAGTAGAGATCCCATCACATCCTCCGCCTGTTGCATAATGCCCAAAAATTGTTTAGAAAAATATATCGAGGTATGCTCATTTTGAATTTGATTAACTTTCATCTTTTTATCCTCACCTTTGAACAGACAAATCTGCAATTGTTTATGCCATTTATTTCAGCATTCCTATTTGCATCAGCTACTGCAGAAGCATTCATTTCAATTCCAACAACCTAATAAAATATCGCAAGCCAGAATTAATCATGTTTCTATTTCCAGATTCTGCTTCTGATAATTTAGAGTCAAATTATCGATTTTTCATACCAGCATATACAAAGATTATCTAAGGTAAATCAAAGTGCATATTTATCGATTAAATTAAACCAGATTCAAAAAACGTTTATTCTCGTTTCACAAAAATGTCTCATTTCTTCACAAATGCATCATCTTTATCTATTTTATCTATGATTATCAGAAATAAAAAAGCTTTTGCATAAGACTGAAATATCTCATTATAACAACTTCAAACGACACTACTTTTAACAGCCTGTTTTATTGATTATCTAATTATAACATATCAATGGCATTTAAGTAACCACTATCAAAATGCACATCCAACCAACCCCATAACAGTTTTTAGTTCATAATTCGCATTTTAAAACTTCTAATTAAGATTATGAAAACACAATAATAGCATAAGAGCACATTACCATTCCAACACGATTAGCTAAAGTAAGACCGATTGTTCCAGTCCCGCAACATACATCAAAAAGCAAGGTATTAGGCCCCAAACAAGCCCAGTCTCCAGCAAGTGCATACAACTTCTCTGCTGCAAGGGTGTTCACCTGTAAGATTTTAAAGTTCAAATATTAAAACTCATAAATTTATATGTAAGAAAACATATATGTGAAGTAAAGGTCCAGTACTTGAAAAAAAGCTGTTGGAGATATAAAAAACCGAAGATTATTTATATAATCTTGAATCATAGCTTCTGCAGCAGCTTCAGATTTTATAAGAGGTAAAGACCGCAAAGGAGCGTCAGCTGGTGCTACATTGGATATCCCTTGATGATCCTACATATAGATACAAAAGGATAAATAAAATCACAGGTATTGTTGTTATTTGTTATAAGAAGAAGATGATTTAAAAAAGTATACCTGAACAACAAGTGCAGTAAGAGGCAAAGATGGTGAATTTGTGGAAGCGGTCGCCACAAAAGCTTCAGCCATTTTCTCAAGTTCAACATTAATAGCTTCACTATCAAATCCGGTGGATGAAATCTGTGTATACAAAATCAGATGTTAAATAACATAATTTATATAAAAATTTGGAAGTTGCAAACTAAACACAACCTGAACCATGAGCAAGACTTCTGCAATGTTTGATTCGTTATCGGCCTCCGAAATATTACCTTGTCTCCTTCCTTCTCGGACCTAGTTTGGTTGTTCCCACAAAAAGTATCATAAACTAATTGTTTAGACATAAAAGTTGGTATTTTAATAAAAGGATAAGTTTATCTTACAGTTAGTTGACGCCAAAATCCAGTATTAGTCATTCTATCCCATATAGGAAAAGTTGAATTTTGTAGGAAATTCTGGAAAGCTTCAGCATACTTGCAACTAATTCTGGATGCGTTAGGACAATCTAAAGGTTCTTCAACTGCTGTCACGCCTTCCCTAATTCATAATAATCTTAACTTGTGAGCAAGAAATAAGACCAAGAAAGAGAAAATTAAAAAAACTGAATACCAAAATTCACAAAACCTGAAGTTCCCAAGCGAAAATCCCACTGTAGGTTTTCCCTGCAGAGAATGTCCAACAGTAAATTCACATTTGTTGCGATATCCGTTTACAAGTGGTGATTCAATTATACCCTCTAGTTTGCAAGCAAGACCGCCTGCAACCATGAAAATAACAAAGAACAACAAATTCTTTTTACTTCAGTGTCTTCCTACTTTAGATATTTTTATTATAAAACAGGTATGAAGATTCAGAGAAGTGAGTGGGTGATACATATGTTATTTAACTAACCAGGTAAAAAAACTAAAAATTAAAAGGAACTTAATTATAAAAAATATATATATATATATACTTAGCAGTCTTGAAAATCACCTATTTCCCTGGATTTAACTATCCAATCTGGTTGAGTAACACCATGAGGACAAGCTTTGCGAGCATGTTGAGCCTACAGAATTTAAATTTACAAAAAAAAGGTAAGTTTTTTAACGGTAATGATAAACCACATATGTTATGGATTCAAACGAGAAACAAGGGTAAGTGTCTTCTACAAGTTTTCTCAAAGTCTGCGTGATATTCTTCTTCTTCAGCTCCAGCTGATCTGCATAAGACATATCCGCAAGTGAAGTAACAACATCCCTGGCACTTCTACCCTTCATTACTGAACTTCCAGGTGTAGAATCTTCATTTACCAATCCTCCATCTTCGATCATATCATCTGATTCCAGTGTATCTTGATTATTTGAAACCAATGATGGTTTCACATTTCTTTCAAATGACCTGGGAACCGCATCCACTATCTTTAAGGGTTTTTTAGACCCAATTGGTTTTCCCTGCAGCTTCTGTTACAACAAGGTTTGCCATTACAGGCTGCATATATTCTACATAGATATTTCCTAATTTTCACCTAGGCGGTCCATTAATCGGTCAGGACAAATATCGGTAAAAGTCGGACTAGGCAGACAAAAATAGGTCAAACTTATGGGTGTAAATGAGCCGAGCCACACGTGAGCTACTCGAGATTGAATCGATAAAAAGCTCGAAACGAGCCGAGCTCGAGCTTTAAAATAGGGCTCGTTTAGTAAACGAGCTCGAGCCCGAGCTTTATATATCGAGCTCGAGCCAGCTCGCAAGCCTTAACAAGCCTTTTATTTATATATTTTTTATTTAATTTATTAAATATATTTAACAATTATGATAAAATTAGTAGATAATATGTATTATTTTCTATATAAAAAGTAAAATTCTAAATATATACAAATTTAATTATAATAATATATAAATAAATAAAAATTAATAATAAACGAGCCGAGCTCGAGCTTCAAGAATAAAGCTCGAATCGGTCCGAGCTCAAGCTCGAGCTCTGTTAAATTTAAACGAGCAGAGCTCGAGCCTAGACGAGCTCAGGATCGGCTCATTTACACACCTAGGCAAAATCAGTCAAAGTCGGGGCTAGGGGTCAAAGTTTGAATTATATAAAATTTGAAGTATTCATGTGAATTTCAAAGTATTATTTTCATATATTCATGTTTATATACAAATTTAAAGAAGATATAAAAATTACAAACCGTTTAATCCCTAGGCATCCTTACAACATTGATAAATCATATTAGATTCAAAATCAGATGCTACCTCAACTGCAGTTTTCACTTGCTCTACTGTTTCGAAGCTCACAAACCCTACGAACATTCCATGCTTTGTCCTAGCTGATTTGTATTCAACTCCCTATAATGCATTAACAGCATTCTAATGAATCAAATGAAGATTTCTCACAGTTAATTTGATAAATCACATAATGAAATGAAATGAAATGAAACCTTCAATGCTTAATTCAACAAACAATTCACCTGATCGTTAAGAAAGCTTTGAAGCTCACCGGAACTCCACTTCACCGGAATATTCACGAAACACTTATCAAGTACAGAATCAGAACATTCTTCGGAATGTTTTACTTTACCTCCTTTCTCTAACTGCAACTTCTTCGCCTTATCAGAAGTCGGATCCCAAGTGTTGTCGGGCCGGATCCGGAGCTCCTCCTCGCCGTGAGCATACTTGCACGTTTCTCCGTGACTACACGCAGCTCCGGTCCGCCGGAAGTGAGAACAGAGGCTCGTTTTCCATAAGAGGTTAACGGAAGCGGTTTTCTCATCGGTTTCGGTTTCGAATTCGGATCGCTTACGTTTCTCGCCCTGTTCATCGACAACTCCTGATGGATTTGGTTTTGGATCTGGAGATGAATGAGAGACGGTTACGCAATTTTCCGGCGGGTTCGTGTCACCGGTGATGTTCGGCGGTGATTCGTTCGCCGCGGTATTTAGGGTTTCGGTTGCCATTATCGGAAAGGGGTTTGGGGGTTTAGGCTTTGGTTTCAGGTTTTAGCTCACTTTTTACCTTATGTTTTTCCTTCCACCACTAAGTTTTCAAATCTCGTTCAATTAAAAACACTATGCAATCAACTTTAGATGAATGGAAGAAAAAGTAAAAGAAGAAAAAGGCAGAGAAGGCAGAGAAGGTGAGTAATTCATTTTCTTTCAAATCTTTGCAAATTGGAAGAAAATAAAAACTATAGAAAATTATCAAACTTTCCCTCATTTTCATCCTTAAGTGAAGCTCTGAACAAATTTTTTTTTTGTTCTCTTTCTCTCTTTAAATAAAAATTTGAAACACAATTTTTTTTTGTATTTCATTTCATTTCCCTTTATTTCTCTCCATAAGTGACACGGTGTTAGTTATGGTATGTTTGGGAGTGTTTAGTTTAGTGTAAAAGTGTTTTTGAGTAAAGGTACTTATAGCTTATCACTTTTTGAAAAAAAAAATGTTTCAATTGGTTTTTATTGTGAGATTATTTATTTTATATGTAAAATAACTAAAAAGGGGTTACGTGGTGTAAGATTAGGTGAATTTAATGTTAAATGAGATATTATGATAATTGAACCATCAAAAAGCCAAAAAGACTTTAAAAAAACCAAGTTTTTGTAGATTTTTGAAACTTCTTTTTGACCATTTACAGAAAGTTAAAATGAAAAATGTTTTTGAGTTTGCGAAACATTATTTTTGATTTATTATTTTTTTGAAAAACCAATAAGTCGTTTTTAAATAAAAAGCCAAACATTTAATTTAGTTAAGTTTTATCAGTTGGACGTTATTATCGATCGTATACTCTTCGTGGTTTGACATCATACTTATCGTACTAGTTAAGGTGATTAGAAAAACATCTTTCATTATCTTTGATCGATACTTCGACGTCGATCAGAACCGATTAAAGTACGAAGGAATAAACAAGCAACCAAGTTGTTGTGGCACACAAGTCCATAAACACTCCTTTAGGACTGAGGTATACAAGGAATGATCAGTTGACATGAAAATCGAGGGCTATCGGATGTTGCTTTAACAGAGTTTGAGACTAGTTAATTTGTTTCAAATTCTTTTTATAAATGATAAATCTACACTAATCCTAAACTATACATTATAAATTATACTTTAGTCGAGATACAACCAAAGTGTCAACCGGATTTAGATAGAGAATTCCACGATGAGGGTATCTAATTCTTTAATTTATATGACCCTTTTATTAAGAGGTCTTAGGTTTAAGTCATACTTGTAACAAAAGAATAAAAAATAGGGGTTACAAGTTGGGCCAGGGGTTTTCTCACCAGTGGTGATTTTCTCCTAATGAGAATTAGAGATAATCGGGTGCGTGATGTAATGTCTCTGTCACTGATCCAAATTACCGTTAAAAACAAAATTAAAAAAATTGGGACAGTGAAAGTTGTCGAGTGGGGGTTAGAAAAGAAAAAGAAACCTTTTATGAGTGTTAAAAATGTATCCCCTTATTTGTGACATGTTTGTTGCATACGTTATTAAAAGGGTTCCATCTATTTAGTAATTCAAAAGTTATGCATTATTAAAACTATAGATTGATACTTAATTATTTGTGGTTGATTTGAGTCTAATCTATTCTCGAATCTCGACAAGTCCGATTTAACTTTTAAGGTTGAAACCCAAACTCAATTATTTGACTTAACTAATTTTAATATAACATTTTTAATCACCAATTATAAAGAGATGTGACTAGGAGTATTTACAACTCATTTAAAAACCATAAAATAAATCAGTTATCATTTTGATTTCACGATATGATTATTTTGTTTTTCTTATTTTTGATGGTTCGGTTTCAAAAGTTTTAAATTGTTGTGAACCGTTTACGGTTTATATTGATACATTTTAAAAGAAAATTTCAAAAAATCGAAGGAGTTGATATTTCTGACATAGTTTTTATAAATTATGATCATAAAATTTAATTATATTTTAAGTTTTCAAATATTTCATCTACGGAATAAGTGTGCCGAAGAAAGATAATATATTTATTTGGAGGCTATTACTTGATAGATTATCTGCAACATGTAACATTTCCAGTAGAGCAATGGCGAAGCTTCGGGGAAAAGTTTGTGGGGGGCGAAAAGTCACGGATCATAATCTCGGGGGGGGGGGGGGGGGGGTTGTTTTCTCAATAAATATAAAAAAAATCAAAAATAGCAAAAATTAGCACTACGGCTGAAAAAAACGAGGGGGCGGTCTCCCCCCCCCCCCCCCGAGCTCCACTAAGCTTCGCCCATGCAATAGAGGTTTGGATATTCCATTTATAATGTGTTAATTTTGCTGTAGACATGTGGAATATGTTCATCATTTATTCCTGGACTCTGACGTCACAGTGACCGCTTGGAGGAAGGTTAAAATGTTAAATAATGGTTACAACTAGAAGGACCGGAAAGTATGGACATCAAAGATTTTCATATGTGGTTAAATCAACGTCGGGTTTGAAGAAACAAGAAGCAACTCACTGAAGGAATCATATTTGTTACTTGATGCGTTATTTGGGACGCTAGGAATTAATTAAGAAATTTTCAAAGCACATGACTTGAAGACTGGCTTGATTTTCAAATCTATATCTCATTTGTCATACTTTTGGATTGTTAGTAGACATACGAAGATAAATGTGGCGGTCTTAGGTGGTTACCACGTGACAGCTTAACAATTTTTTCCCCTTTAAATGTAGTATATTTAGTATAAAAGTTGGTGATATAATGAGTATAGTCGTGTAACATATTCTATAAGTTCTAGACTTGATATTTTTAATGTTTGCTTCTAATTTTAACATCGTTACATATAGTTTTTTTATTTCTATCTTCGTTATATTATTTTATATGAGCTCTTATTTACTCATGGCATTCCACGATGTAGTATATTTTATCCAACCCCTGGCTACTTTTTTCTTAAAAATAAATAATAAAATGAAAAAACTTTTATGAAGGAAAATAAAGGATTTCAGACGTTTTCTGTTCTCGTCACATCGTTCTCTCCCATCTTTCCACTTCATGTTCGACTGGGGGGCATGCGAGAGGGTCCAATTAAACGTTTTAGAAAAAAGAATATTTTTATTATTAAATAATTAATTAATTGTAATAAAAAATGGAATTGACCTTCTTCCAAATGATTTGAAGTTTGATTGGTGGACACATCACACGTGGGTCTCCCAATATAAACGGCAACATTAAGTCCATTAACTACATCGTCGATTTCTCACCGACACTTTCCCGAGTCAACCCACCGAATTTTAGATTGGGGTGAAGGTGGAAGGTGTTGGTCATGTTGAGGTCAAGGGTTTGAACCCTGTGAAAGACGGGTTTGAGAAAATTTAGCCGTTCAAATAGAAAAATAAACTCACCGAATTTTACGGACTCCACGACAATGACAATGATGTGATTAAGTGTGTTAGAGGGTACGTATGAGGTTACCTCGTCTTAGTTTTAAAAAACACTAATTTGACAAAGGTGTACGTTTTAAATATTGAAAATTTGAAACGTTACAAGTCTAGCGTTGGAGAATGTCCATTTAAGCTTAACTTTTCATTTGTAAGATCATATATTACTCAACGATAACCTTTATAGATAATATCCAACACGAACACACACATGAATCAAACAAGAAACAAAGACACAAGATTTAAAATGGGTTGGCCAATGATTTGAGGAAAGAGAACATTTTTTATTCGAATGTAAGGTGTTCTTATTTTTGGCTTGGCAATAGTGGTAAAAAGGGGATGGTTCCTTAGACCGAATGAATAGAAAACCATATACTTTTCTTGTAATTGGTTACTTTTGAGGTGTTGGGTTAGTTTTTTTTAACCTCTTCGCCTCTTAATTTATTAATCTTTTGTCGTCTAAAAAACATATGATCTACCTCCACCTTCTACATTAGGTTTTATCTCATTTCTGCTCAAAGGAATTACAGGTAGAACTATGAATATTTATAAAGCTAAACTGAAATAAACCTAATTATGATACTTAGTTAATGTTCTCTTGTATTAATCTTCTATATTTAAATGATTTAAATACAATACTAGCTTGTTTGCTCGTTAGAAATAATTAATCAAATCAAATTTACATCTTGTCTTCACTTCTGCTTAAATTATGAAAGATGATATTAAATACAATATTATTATCTTGATATAAAACTTAGCTTGTTCGCTAGATTTGAGTGATCTCCACCTTGTTATTACTAATCGGCTACACATAAATAGTGTTTGATACGAGTCTTACTGAGTCGACTCGCTAATCATTTAACGGCGTCACGTGCAAACGATTGGGGGTCCATTAATTATCAAGTACACAATGATGAGAACCTTCGTCTCTACATAACTCACAAAATTCACGCCCATTCCGCCATTCGATCATCCCAAAGCTTTCAGATCCCATCTCTCTGTTCTATCACTTCTGATTCCGATTCATTCATTCATCAATTCATTCACTAATCATTCGATTTCGTTATGTAATTCATCGATTCTCGAAGCATGTAAGGTGTAAAATGGATCAGAAGCCGTTCGAGACGACGATGGGGAAGCGGATTCCGGTTAGGGCTTGGTTAGGGTTTCAAAGCTCCATAGTATTACTCGTGGGTGGAAATCACACCTCCTCCAGGTTTTGCACTCGCTAGATCTCTCTTTCTTCAACTTCAGGTTGTTAAATTTCTCAATTATTCTACTCTTGTTAAATCTCCTAACGATTTACAACTCACAATTCACGATTCACGATTTACTTCATAAAACTGCGAATTCTGCAAGCAAAATGGATTTCAAAGCCCTAAAATGGCAGATCCTGCGAGGATCTCTGGCCTGGAGATTGTTTCTGAGAGCGATGTTCTTCGTGTTGGCTATGGCTGTTCTCTCGTTCACTCGAATCACTCGAATCGCCGAAGAGATTCGAATGACGGAGCCGATCGAGCTTAATTTCGAAAAATGCTCGTTAAACATCGGCTCAACTGTAAACGAACAGACTAACACAGTTTCTATTTCACGAGAAAAAGCCTCCATTTCGTGTGTGGATGGTAACAATTTGACTGTTAGTGTGATTCGAGAGCTGATGAGCCAGAAAATGCTTTCATTAGATGCGAGATCATTGTGTTTAGGTGAGGGATCCGATTCGATTGCGTTCACATTGAGAGAGCTAGGGTTTCTAAATGCAGTTGGAGTTCATAGGAACCCTATATTATCCCTTTTACATAAACAATTTGAACACAAACTTGACTTCGAGTCCGATTCGTTTGACTTTGTGTTCTCTAGAACTCTTCATAGGGCGTCTGTTCCCGCTCTTATTGTTCTGGAAATTGAACGCGTTTTAAGGCCCGGTGGTGTGGGGGCCATACTCGTGGGTCCGAATAACTTCCATACCCGTAGCCTGGTAAGATCTGCAACACCGGTTTCGTTGCTTTTAAGAAGTTCGGAAATTCTTCACGTTTGTGGGGTCAATTCGTTTACGCTGATTGTGTTCAAGAAGCGGTTAGAGAGTGTTGCGTTTTTCGACAACTACAAGCTTCCGAACGACTGCCCGTCTATATCAAAGAACAAACCTTTAATGAAGAATATTGAGCCCCTTCAATCTCACAATCTTTCATACTTGCCAAAATTTGTGGATATTGAATCAAGAAAGAGGTTGATTTGTATCAACATGGGAGCAGGGGGATTCGATCAGGATTATCCCATCCATCCGGACGCTTTCAATGTTTATGTGGTTGATCACAATGTGTCTGCACTCACTTCACATGTTAAAAAGCCAGGTGTTACTTTTGTTTATCATCCAGGCCTTGTTGAAGATGATAAAACAGAATCCAGTCTCATGTCTGTCGATTATCTTGAAGCTCCGTTGCACGAAGAACAGTTTGAGTTTATCGATTGGTTTAAGGAGACTGTAAAAGATGGGGATTTTGTGGTTCTTATGATGAATGCTGGAGTCACACAGTTGAAAGTTCTGTTTGAGTTGTTTGCAAGTGGAGCAATATGTCATGTGGATGAGCTGTTTCTGAAGTGTTCTGATGAGGTTGATTGCGGAACAAGTTACTGCAAGGACTGCAGGAGTCTTTTTAATGGTCTTAGAAATGCTGGTGTGTTTGTGCACCAGTGGTTCGGGGAGTGAACCCGACCCGTTTCGTTATTAGCTTTTTACCTGTTGTGTGGAGAATAAACCGAGGTTAATAAGCCGACATGATCGGTATAAGACTATAAGCCTCTATGTGTTTCTGTTAATGTGACTTCTTCATTCCAATAGGATATGAATGGGTTTTAATGTTTTATGTTTAGAAGAATGTGTGTCTGTTTTAGTGTCTCCTATAGTTGCTAACATTTGACTTATCATTGGTAATACATCAGGTTTGAATTGTTTCGAACTTAAAATCATGCTCAACAAAGTTAACCAAA
Source organism: Deinandra increscens subsp. villosa (assembly GCA_039602395.1). Classification (NCBI taxonomy): domain Eukaryota; kingdom Viridiplantae; phylum Streptophyta; class Magnoliopsida; order Asterales; family Asteraceae; genus Deinandra; species Deinandra increscens. Next base: position 1,694,500 of record JBCNJP010000003.1, on the reverse strand, counting down.
TGAAGACTTATTTTTGAATAAGGGAAAACCAAACTGTTTATATAGCTCAACCAAATGTCTGCAAATCTTGTTCAAAATAAACCCTTACTGTACAAAAAACGTCTACTTCTAAAAAGCTCCCAAAACAAAGCCTTACTGTACAACTAACTCTTAACACGGCAAGGAATACTTCTTTAGTCGGTATTTATTAAGTGCAACACTTAAGCGGGTCGGATTTTTGCTCTTCTTTTAAATTGTTACGTTTGCACCAACATGGAAATTGAGGTATTGGACCCACGTCTCCCACGACCCACGGGTGCACTGCAACCATCTCCAGAGTCAGTCTTTGTGCCGGTTCTGTTAAAAGTATAATAACATATGAACATCAGCGGACAATTTGGCTAAAAGTCAAGGTATCTTAAATTTGCAGTATTGTTTATGAAAATTTGCTGACCTTTGCAGAGGAGACCCTCGAGTATGTTTTTGAGTAAGGGGTTCATACCCACGGGGAGCCACACACAATCATTAACAATCTGAAAAACAAGCCAAGAGTTTAAAAAAACTCGAAACTATGAGAATGGTATATGAATTCCATGTGGCACACCTTATCATATGTATCTTGCAGGGTGTCGCCAAGAAAAGGATAGCGTCCGAGTATCATACAGTATAAGGTAACTCCAACTGCCCACGTGTCAGCAGCTTTGCCGTGATAAGTTAGACCTATTGATCAAAATGCGAAGCCGGTGTTTTTTTTTTTTCAATTTGTTAGTATGGAGAATTTTACAAAAGACAATCTTGATTAAAAACAGTCAAATATAGAGAATTTTGACGAAATCGTCTTTTACCTAGACAACATTCGGGAGCAGTGAAAACAGGAGTGCCAGGGGATCGACGAAGTTCGTCTTTTTCATCCTGTACATTGTATAAATTCAACCCAATCATTAATTAATTAGTTAATCATTAAGAAATTTGTGACATCAGACCTTGATTGAAGAAAATAATGTAAATTATGTGGTCTATTATGTTTTCGTTGAGATACACAAGTGAAAGCATCATGAAAGTGCAATGACAGCTTTGATCTTTTTCCCTTATTAAATATGATACATTCAAATTGACAAAAAGACAATAGTTAGATGGAACATGTTGGTGACAGCATGATAATATTTTTAATGAATAACATTGGGTATCCTTTGGACGTATTATATATAAAAGGACTTAAAATACACATATTGATAGGAATTTATTACCTCAAAAACCTGGCTGACACTGAAATCACCTATCTTTATCGTGCCATTGGCGCTAACAAGAAGATTATCCGGTTTTATATCACCATGCACAATATTCTGAGAATCAAAAAAGGGGATATGAGAAAAAATAATAAAATAAAAAATAGCATGGAATGGTTCTTCATGATTAAGGTCATACAATTACTGCCCACAACCCCTTGTATATAATCTTCCCAAAAAAAGAAAAAAAAAAACCACTGGGAGAATGAAAACAATTCTCTTAACTCTTAAGTTTATTCTTTGGTGAATCTTAATAGGTATAAAACAAAAGTAGAGGTGCAAAACGTCATATTGTTAAAACATATAGAAACCAATTAAGAGGATATGGGCAGCATTATAGTGGAAGATAACCCTTACATGAGAATGGAGATACATCAACCCAGAAACTATATCGCGCAAATATCTCCGTGAAACATTTTGACCCAAGCCACCTGGCGGTCCAGCGCCCTCAAAGACCCATTTTCCTTCCACATATTCTAGAACTGAATTATAATTTAACAAAAAAAAAGATTAAATAGCTGAGTAAATAGTAATCAGTGAAAAGTAAAGAACAGTAATCCAAGAAGATGAAGAAAATGGTGGCCTTTCATACCCATGTAGAAATGATCGGTGTTTGGGTCATCAATAACCTCAATCAGATTTACTATATTGGGATGATTTAACATCTTCATAATTAAAACCTGTAAATCAGTTGATGAACAAACCATCATTAACCAATATAGTTGTCATTATCTATCTAATTGACTAATTTCACTTCAAATGAAATACTAAACAAATGCATATGGGAAAACAGAAAAATACCTCACGAAAAACATCAGTCATTGCGGTTTCAGATGGGGCAACTCGTTGCTTTAATAAATGGGACTTGTGAAACGCCTGCATTCAAGTATCATATATTTTGTCATAATAACAAAAATGACTATTTTCATAAAGAATTCAACCCGTCAAGACAAGGGTCGGCAACAAGATTAAAAAGATCAAATTGCCAAATTTCGGTACGCTACCTTAATTGCATAATTCTTCCCGTCCACTTGGCTTCTGTAAAGGACCTGTTAAACACGAGTGAAAATGTGAATTATGAACACACTTTTTTAGTTAAGGAAAGTAAGTTAGTATAAATGTACAAAAACATGAGCATTACCACTTTCCCATAGCTACCAGAACCAATTTTGTATTCACGAACATACTCATTAACCATCTTGTTCCCGTTCTCATCCTACAACAAAGAGTGAAAAGAATACAAGTAAAAAACTGGAGAAGAAAATAGTTTTTAAATGATATACAAACAATTACAAAAAATGAGACCAGGATGATAGATAAAAACAGGGACAATGCAGGCAGGGGACATCAAAGTTCAAAACTTTTTTTCATCAAGTTCACTCAACTATTAAAGAAACGACTTTAGAGGACACCTAAGTACGTATTTGGTTTTATTTATACCAAATCAGACCGGAAACATGTTAAATGACGAAAACACCATTAAATTTTTTTAAAAGATAATAATACATTTGATAAGGTGTCAACATGTTATAGATTATTGTTATCAAACAATCAGAGAAATTCTGTCATTCAGCTTTTTTGCCACAAAATGATATATATGAAACCAGATATATAATTTGGTGGAGAATAAAGCAGCTTAAATATATGTGTTAAAGGAGGAGAAAAGCTGAATACTTGGGTGTGGTTTCGGCATACACTATCTCATAAAAAATGACATCAAGATGTGCACTAACACTATTTGACAGCCTTGTAATACAAGATGTAACAATGATAATGTTAAAGATGCTAGTGGGAGGATCAAAATGTCCCTGGACTTATCTTCTCCTAAAGAATCAATACCTTCAAATCTTGCCTAAATCTAAACAATCAGAACCTCAATTAATGACTTTGAGCGATTATCAAATTACCTCTGTCCGGACAACTTTGTGGGTTTCCTTAACCGGGAACTCCCTGCAAATCAAACCGTTTTGCGTTCTGTACAAGAGAATATCTTCAGATCGCTTTGACGGGTTTCTGAATTCCTCATGATCTCCCTTTTCAGTTTCAGATATGTCATCACCATAGGAGCAATTATCTTCTTCTTCGTCTTCTTCTTCCTCTTCAGCTTCTTCCTCATCTTCTACTTCATCATTTAGCAACAACTCTTCTGAAATATGACCCTCGGTGTGGAAATTCCTCCTTGTTTTCTTTTCCTTTTCTTCAAATGAAAGCCCAAAACAACCACAACAACACATTTCTACCACACTTGCAACAGAGTATCCTTTTATAAACATGGATACTTGACCTTCACCAAGTATAACAACTTCTAACAACTAAGAATTGACATCCTGCCAATCAAACAACCATGAATTCATAATTTGGCATCAAACTTCTAGATATTTTCCATAAAGAAGATAACTACTTTCAAAACTGAAATATCAAACTTTTGGATACTTTCTTCTATAGTCACACATCCATAAGTTCTTAATTTAGCATCTCCACATCAAATGATAGAAGTATAGCTTCTTTCTCTATCACTAAATCATATTTTTTTTCTGGAGAGACGAATCTAGCTGAATCAGTGAATCACAGTGGATCATGCTATCACTAAATCATATTGAATTGCAAAAATATATAGAAAACCAGAAGCTTAATAATCTAACTGTAATTACCTGAGATCAATGAAGCAATTAAGCCCTAGCTAATCAGATTTTCTGGCTGAGCTCCAATGGATGCCATTCAGAAAAATGAACGGTGCAGTTAATCAGATAAACGCCGTTACGATTCAAAGCTAACAACATTTCTCAACAGCAATCCTTCCAGATTTCCTGTATAAAATACAGCGGCCTACAACATATTGCAGGCCTGTCGCCACCACGACGAAAACCTTCAGCAAAACGCCAAAATTGAGAGAAAAAACAAAGTATAGAAAAATGCACACAATCATAGACGTAATCGATGCAATGATAATTATTATTATTAATAATGCAAGTTGCGCATAGAAGTTTCGGACAGCTCCAAATTATCACCGATTTGAATAATAATAACATATGATGACGGAGAATAACATTATTACCTGGAATGACGAAATCAAAATTAGGGCTAGAAAAGGGAAGATGATGACGTAATCGAAAACGTTGATCGATGATTAATTGATTGAGAGGAAGTGGAAACGGCAGTGGAGTTTTCCGGTGAGAGGAAATTAGGGCGGCGCGTGAGGGATACCTTCTCCTGCGGTGGGACGGTAACGAGTTTGATGACGACGCGAAGGGTGAGGGGGCAAGGGGTATTTACGGGAATGATTGCCTTTCAAAAAAAAAAAAATAATAATAATAATAATAAAATAATAATAATAATAATAATAATAATTTACGGGAATGATTAGGGTTTGGGCCTCTGTCCCTCCAAAACGCAGCAGCCTTTGGCCCGTTTGTTTTTAAAAAAAATATTTTATCATTTACAATTATTGCCTTTTTAATTTTTTTTTTTTTATCATTTAGAGAATTATTACTAGTGTTGTTTTCCCGTTGGATGTTATATAGATTTTATGTTGTATACTCAGTAGTTTAAATGTTTAGATTATTGTATAGTTTTTTGTTTATATTTTCTTTACATAAGATTATAGCAATGTAATTGTTTTGAGTACTAATATTATTTATGTGACAACATCTTTATTAATATTTTTTTTTATCATTTTTAAGAATTTCATTAGTTTTAATTTTTAGTTTCACACACCAAAAAAAAAAGTAGCACTAAATCGTCCACGAAAACGAAGGAAGAGCAAGGCACATCTGTTACACGAAGATGGGAATGGCTGAAATCGAGCGTGATAGTACCCAACACGTGCAAAATATAACCTGCGGTGGAGAGCGAGCCCGGGGGTCGGTGGATTTACATCGTTCAGAGGCTTTGCTAAACTGATAATCAAGATAGAGATAGAGTAAGATAAAATACTTTATTTAATTTAAGGCGAATCCATTAGGGATTTCTACCTTAGTAGATGGAAGACCAACCAAATCTCAATTTCTAAAGATAGAACTTATTTCTTTCAAGCGATCGACGAAAGCTTTCTTTCACAGGTGGATCAGTGCTCTGATTCTACTTATTCTATTTTTTTCAAAATGAAAACCTTTACCTAAAAAAGAGAGTCTTGCGATGCTTCTTCTACTTTTAAGTAGCTAATTATTTGTAGTGTTATATTTAACTACACTTCTAATTTAACGTTACTGTGTTGTACTTTTTCATTTTTATTTTTTTACATTGTGTTTTAGCAATACAAGTATTGTGTATACCCATTTTTCCCCGTGGTATAACTTCTAGTAGAAATACAAACATAAATATTTTCGTTTTAGAATACAACTGTTTTGTATACCCATTTTATTTTTATAACAGCACGCGATAGCAACTTCTAGAAGAAATATAAATAGAAAAAATAATAAAACACAAACCCCAACAACAAATCATCCATTCACGAATGCACCGAATATATCAAAAGGTTTAGTGGTGGCGTAAGAAACTTTTTGAAGGGTTTAAAATTTTTGATGGTCGGTTGTGGCGTCACATATTAAGTATTCATGTTCTCAGTGGATGTCATAATAACAAAATTCAAATCTAAGCTTTTCTGTAGTTAAAAAGTTCTTGTGTAAGATGTGGAGGGATACGTGACAATCCAATTAGCTAGCCTTAGGTTAATTGCAATACCCTTCCCATTTCCCCAATCTCCCACTCCATTTTTGGTGCCACCTCATCATTCCCCACCCCTTCCCATTTTTCCCCATTTTGTTTGCAATGGTTTCCCCATTTCCCCATTTCCCCCAAATACTTTTTATAACAAATTATTTAAAATTAAAAAACAAAAAAAAAAACCATATAATACACCGTCTTCCCCACCCCACTCCCCCCACACTCTCCGGCAAGTTAAATTGGTTCTCCGGCAAGAATTTCCGGCGACTTCCGCCGCGCACCAGATCTCCGCCACCACGTCGCCGCCCTCTTCCGCCGTGCACCGAACCTCCGGCACCATCTCTCCCTCTCGGTGGCAGCTCCCCATTTTCATCTCCCGACCCCGAATCCACCTCCCCGATCGGGCTCCCCGAACCACCGGCGATGGTGTTCCCGACCCCCCCCGTGACCACCGAACACCCCCGATCCAGCCCTCCCCGAAACCATTGCAAATACCCTTATGGTTTAAAAATGTATAATGCATAAAGCCTTATAACGTCTTTTATTATTTAAAAAAAATATCTTTCATAAAAATAGGTCAATTAAAAAAAGAAAAAAAGAAGAGTCAATCAGAACTTTTACTCCATGAAAAATCATGCACTATGCCCGTCGCATGACAACCCAATCTTTACCCCATAGCGCCCCAGGGGCCCGGGGCAGTGTGGAGCGTTATAGGGGCACCATTTGATCTCTCACTCCTATTACACATAGCTTAAATCTAACAAACTAATAAAAAATTATTAAAATACTCAATCAATCAATATAGGACTAGCCCATTTGAAAGATGTTTTGTCCTGAGTTTAAACCTAGATGTTTATGTAATTTAGTTTGTGAAATAATTTAATAGTAAGAGTGGAATAAATTCGTTGTTCATAAAAAGCAACTAATCAAATTATAAATGAAATAATCAAATAAAAGAGTAATATTTAAATATAAAATAAAAAAAAAACTTGAACTAAGGATTTGGGGCGGTTTAAAACTTGATTCGAGAGAGGTAACTCTGACAACAATAAAGATTTTATTAGTTGGTCTATTTGATTGAGTCTGACGACAATAACGATATTGAAAGTGAGATTCGAGTGGGACAGATGTTTTGTTCGATTCAGAGATTAAGATATAACATGAACCCACGAAGTATAGTTTAAATTTTAAATGAGTTATCAGGTATTTAGGTAAATTCAATTCGTAACTTATAAATTAATGAAGTAATACACTTAAGGTAATGAATAGTTATTCAATTTATACTATACTTGTAAAGATTAAAAATGGTAAATTAAATCTTTTTTTCTTTTCTTTGTATTAGTCTCAAAATTTAATGAGGCCGGTCTTTAATGTGAATCAATAATAAAATTTCTTAAAAGTCGATCAAGATTAAATCTTGTATATATTACCTACAAAAATCATGGGGGGTATGGGAGACCACATACCTAAAAGCTAGGTACTCCTGTAAAAGGGTTTGTAGATTCGTAGTATCTAGTAGTTTCTATTCTAATTAACCCCTTCTCTCACCATAAATTAAGGGTTTGAGTTCCCTAATAGATAATGATATAGATTTAAGAGCAAGATGGAAGGATGTGTTTGTTTATCTTTGTAAAAGAAAACTAAAAACATGAGAGATTTCATGTAAACAAAACTTCGGTGCTAATCTTGATTCTTCTATCGAGTCCTTGTTATCTTAGACCCTGCCACCCACGATGACAATAATCCAATTAACACCCCTAATTTCTTAACTAAAAGAAACCAATTTATTTTAGAGTCCTAATTGACCAAAACCGGTTTTAAGTGAGTCATCTTTACTCTTGTAAGAAATCATTAAAGTAACTTTATACTAGGTTAGTAACCCGTAACTATACGGGTTGACTTTTGGTTCATAAAATGAGATAAATTAAAGAAAAAAATTATGAGAGATTTAAAATTTAAGTTTAGAAATTTTAAAAGATTGGAAGTTTCATTACATTAATTAGAAACTTAAATTTTATTAAATGAAAGATTTAATTTTATATTTGGAAAGTTGAAATAATATATTGAATTAATTTTTAAAATTTATATATTGATTTAATCTAGTGTTGACATGTGGACATGATGATGTGGAGGCTCTAGAAAAGAGCCATGTGGTAATCATTTTATTGCTTTATTAGGATTAAAGATT